>PVJX010041873.1:0-14431 GCA_004027295.1 Dolichotis patagonum
CAAAAATAAAATCATGTTTATCTTCATAAAGGAGAAAGAACACTAGTTTATTTCTTGACATGAATGATAGTTACAGATATGTTCACTGGCAAAAATTCCTTTAAGTTTATGATTTGTAATATTTGTAATATATATGTTACATGGCAATAAAGAGCAAAAAAAAAGTACCTACTCTTTGTTGACGTAATTAAGAGAAGAATACACATGAAGAATGGAGATAATGTTTTTCTGGTTTAGAAGTTCAGGCTCCTCAACAATTTTCTTCATAAACACAGTCATCAAATAAAGGGGTCGAAAGCTAAGTTTTTCAAACAAAATGAGGAGAAAAAGAACCTTAAAAAGAGAGAATTCAGGAAAGTCTTTTTAGTGACACTATGCTAATAGTAATTTTTAGATCTCAAAAAGTCTAAACAGCCATAACAACTGTCTTGATAACAGAATAGTCCCTAAAAGGAACAAAATCTACTCTATCAAATTAATAAGCAACTTTTTAAATAAGCTGATAGTGATTTCCATACTTCTACTTTTATCCAAAAAACCCTTTTTCCTACATGCTAGTCACACTACTGATATGGAAATTTCTTTCTTTCTTTTTTTTTTTGTGGTAACAGGGGACAACTGCACACTTGCAAGGCAGGCACTTATGCTGCTGAGCTAAATCCCCAGCCCAGGAAATTTCTTTTAAAATATATTTTTTCTGGCTTTCCCATCTTAAATCTTGGGCTGTTCCCAGTTCACTTCCTAAATTCTAAATAAGATAATCAAAATTTCTCTATTTGATATTAATTTCTAAAAGAGAAGATAAAGCTAAAATATTATGATTAAAATAAGCTTTCCAGTTCACCTCTGATTTCTTCCTGGTTTTTATCACAGTAACTTTTTTTCCCAAATAAATTTTCATTATAAACCCACATTCTTCTTACTCTTCAAAGTAAACTGATCCTACTGATCTACCATAGTTATCATCTACTTCATTGGAAAAAAGATTTTTATAAGCTGTTTCATTTTAATTGTTTTTGTTATTAAATATCACTCCTGAATTGCAAGGCTGGAGAAAACAGTGCTCGTGATCATTTAGTAATAATATTTTATTCTCTTACATCATTCATCTTTACTATTCAAAATCTAACAGGGAAAAAGTATAAGCGATACTAGATACCTAACCAAGTACCATACAACCTTTGGAAAACCAAATAGAAGCGTAAAGTTTGGAAGGTATCATTTTTGTTGCAAATAGGAACATCATCAAAAGACTGAGCAACGCATTAACAGAAATAATCTCCCAGACAAAAATAACAAGCAGCCAAGTTTGCAAAAGTCAAGTTAGAATGAGAATATTTTGATAATTTACCTGCTATAAAACAGAAATACATACTGAAAATGCTAAGTGAATTAATATGCTTCTTGGAATTTCCAAGGCTTATTCACAATTGATAACATACTTACGTGTTTCAACTTCCAGATATCAAAAGTTGTAGCCACATAATCTGCTATTCCCTTGAAGAGATCTGAATTATAGTATCGAAGGTCCTTGCAGGACTGCAATATGCTGATGAATATTTTAATAGAACATCCATGGATATTATCTTGAAGAATGAGTCAAGTAAACAAACAAAAATCATCAGATGGTTTTGAATGCGATTTTCACAATGCTCAATACTTTTGTATCTTTAAGGGAAAAAATTACTGTATTTTGTTTAAAAAAAAAAACTACAGGCAAAAATAAAATTTAGACATATCATAAAATTTTTTTTATAAAAAAGAGCAAAGCTTTAAAAACAAAACAAATATATTCCAAAGCACTATTTCAGATGCTTCAAATCTGAAGAAAAGTTCTTACCTAAGACCACCTTGCTGCATGCGTTCAGGAGCACGGCGGAACGGTGATGCATGGAGGCCAGGACCTCAAACATGTGCTGGCTGTTCAAGGGAGAGAACCTGTCGAGCTCCATCAGCGCTTTCATCTAAAGACAAACATGCTGACACTCATCGCTTGGGAAAAACTCAACTCTTAGTTTTAAATAGAAAAAATGAAACTTGAGAATGACTTGCCAAAATGGGTCAGTAAATACAGATGTGGATTTATGTCTACAAATCAATACGTATTAAAACACTCTAGCGGGCATAAACTCAAAAGCACAGTGCTGTGCTCAACACTGGGCTTCAGGAAATAACAGCGAGTCACAAGAAATATTCTTCTCAAATCTCATTCACTAGATATAATTCCAGTATTTACCTCCAATTTCTTCTTAAGAGCAGCTGGTGCATCTTTTCCGATATGCTTCATCACAGTTTGTAATGAGAAAACGCGGTTTATTTTCCAAACTTGCTGATCAACTATCAACCTAATATTAAACACAATAAATGTTAGTCAAAGACCCAGAACCAGTTGGATACTATTTCCTCCACGGTTTCCTGTGCTGTCTTTACTAATGAATAAATCACACTAGGAGACTACAGCAAGATATTCTATGCACAGCCAACAAAAAAGGAAATTAAGTATCATTCTCCATATCAATGACCTTATATTAGTTGCATCAACTTTACAAATTCCATTTCTAAAACTGAGCCAGTTTCGTGTAATCCCTACATCTAAATGAACATTTGGAATTGAACATACATCTACTGACCCAAATGAATACTGTTTTAAGATAAATTAATTTAGATTTAATGTAAATGTAGATTCTACTAAATGTAAATGTAGATTTTACTTAATGTAAATGTAGATTTTACTAAAAATGTAGATTTTCCCTAAAAAAATTATTTTCAGTTATTTTTCACCTAAAGCCACAATTTTAAATTCAATGAAGTATTATAAATCTTAACTGCCAACAATGCCTGCCCTCCCTCTGTTCTCCAGAAAGGGAGCTCATCTCAATTTTCAGTTCCTGGTATAAGAAAAACAGACAAACCCATGTTTAAGAAAAAGCTCTCACCACAATCCTGTCTGGAGAGCACGGACATTCTTACAGGGCTCCATCACCTGTAAAAGAGCTGACAAAATCGAGAGATCTCTCTCGTCACACTCGTTGATACGTTCCTATGGAAATAGAACAGTGAAACACCACAGGTGGTGAGCACGAGCATGTTAACAAACTTCTGCCTAAAATCCTTCATGGCTCCAAGTTGCCTCCATGATAAATGCAAATTTCATAACCAGGCATACACGGTTCCTATGATTTGGCTTCGAATTTCCCACTCTTATGTCCTACACTAGGCCTCTGCGGCTTCCCCCACCCGACCACTGCACACACAGCTTACCTGCCCCTTGTCCAAAATACACCAGCCTTGTCAGTACTCCCGTCTTGCCAAGACACTCTCAGCTCCTTGAACTGGACAAACTTCTCCTTCAGGATGCTGTGCACATGACCCAACACTTCCCCTTCACTACCAATCCTTTCCCAAACTGCCAGTCACCTGTCTGGGTCAGCTTGCAAGTATTTCCTACTGGAATCCCAATTCTACCACTGACTGGGAATTCACTTAATCAGCAATATTTATCAGGCAGAAGTTGAGCATTCTTAAAACCTTTGAAAACTAAACCAGCCACAGTGACTGCTTGTCCAAACTACTTAGCTAAGGAACGCTCAATCTGTATCTACATCTAGGAATATTAACAGGCATATGACCTTGGGCAAGTGATTGAACCATCTAAGCTTTAGTTGCTTAATCAGCAAGATGTGAGTAACAATCTCTATGTAAAAGGGCTACACTGAGAATTGCTCTGTATATATCTCTGCTTCAAACACTGACCTTGTGTATTTTCCCCCAACTCAATTCCCATCAGGAAGCCATACTAAGTTGGAAGCCTGTTACATACTGTCATAAAACTTGTATTTTTTTTGTTACACTAAAACACATCCTAGACATCAGTATTGTTTACAATTATATTCCCTAGTATTCAGCCCAATGCTTAATACATGGCATGACTCACTAAAGGAATGTTTGTTACCATTTTAGTAAAAGCTTCATATTTATAAGGAACCATGTCTTGTATATATCTACTGACAAATGTTGCAACTTGTCAACAGTGGATACCATTTATACTCTTATGGTTTGTGTTTAGATGTCCTCCCAAAGCCTCGTGTGGTCACAGGTGGGGCTTTACAGAGGTGGCTGGATTCAGAGTGTAGGAGGCCCAGGTGAAGTGAGTGATACAGAGATTAAGTGTCTGATGCTGAAAATTAAGAGGGTGTGATTACTAAATGAGTCCACTGATTGGCCTGACATAGTTCTGGGAGTGGATAACAAAGAGAAGGCCCACCTGGGTGTGAGCCTACCTGCCCTAAGGGCGTATTGCCTGGATAGATACAAGGGACAGAAAGAGGGCTGTGGAGTCATTATTTCACTATTTGATCCCTTGTTGGCCTCTTCTGCCAGGAACCCTTTCTCCTCTGCCAGACCACCCTGCCTTGCAGCCAGCCAACTACGAACTGAAGTGTTTACAAACTGTGATCTACAATAACTGCGACCTTTTCTCCCTTAACTTTGGGAGTTAGAAATTTTGTCTCAGCAGAGAAAAGTAACTAAGCCATATACATTTACTGCATGAATAAGTGAATCAATTAGCTCTACGAGCTTAACCAAGTTGTTTCATAGCAAGAAGTCTACTTTGTCTTCTGCAAAACTGAGGTGACACTAACCTCACAGGTTGTTGAGAGGATTAAACGAGATTATATAATAAAAGGCACACATAATATTAGTTCCCTTTTCTCCTTCCTTCAACCACTTAGACTTTCTTTGTACATCTTGCTTCTCTCTCCATCTTAGCCTCTTCACTACTCCTCGGCCCTGGAGAAGGTAAATGGGGGCAGGCTGTCACGAATTTCCATAGCAAATAACCTATCTAAAGTCTCCAGATCACCACAGCAGAAATATATATATTCCAATGATAATCCCTCTTAAGGACGCTACATTATCTATTTCCTCTCATTCTTTTTAAGATGTACTAAATCAAATAAAAACACATGTAAGTCCCCTTCTGAGTTTACCTGGATAACCCGTAACAAAGTCTGCACCACAAGTGTATTCTGAAAGACTCCAAGTTTCACTATCGCATGAAGACTGTATAACAGCTGGTTATAGTGCATGGTCTTGGCTTCTCTGATCACTTGTTCACACAACTGGTTAAACGCAGGGTGCTTAAACATCAACTGTTTTTCATAGCGCTTCTGATCCTCAGACATCCTTTTGGCAACTGTCCACAATGCTGAGAAGTATTTACTACTAGGGAATGTAGGTGCTTCTGAAAATGTGTCTAACACATCACTTAGAGAATTAGACTCCTCAGATAGTTGCGTATAGCTGATAGGGGTTGGTTTCATTTCCTGGGAGAGCACATCTTTACTAGAGACCTCACGATGAAAGTTTACTTTCTTCAATCCATTATCACAAGTACCAGCAGAAATAAAAGAATGTTTTGAGTCAAAGGATATTTTTCTAGAACAAACTCTGTTAACTCTAAAGACTGTTACAGTACTTAAACTTTCTGACTGAAAGCCACCATTTTGTGACTTTAACATCAATGCATCCCGAAACAGGCATCTAATAAATGGCTGCATTCTATTATCAAAGTTGTTAATTGGACAGTTTCTTAGGTTCCAGTTGGAATGAGCAAGTTTTGGTCTGCAAAGTCCCAAAGAATATATACTCAAAGTTCTTCTAGCTGGAACAAGAGTACTGAATTGTCTGAGGCTCCATAAAATGGAACCTGTTTTGTTACTCATTTTGCTATCCAGTGAAACACCTTCAAATGCCTTTCTGATGTCAATATGAAACAAAAGTCACTTCCACAGTGAAAGAGAATGCATGCTGTCATTTTCCTGTAGGGAACAGGGTAATAAAAGAAGTTAAAGCATAAAGACTTTACAGTCACAATCATAGTGTGCATATTATTTGTGTTGTGCTTATTCCACTTATCATATTATAGACATATCTATGTTTCCACATAGACTCCCAAATAGTCATTTTCACAGCAGTATACTTCAATATTTTTATTAGTCTACTTTCTTCTTTGACATGTAGACTTTTTCCAATTTTTTGCTATTATAAATAATACAGACATGAACATCTTGGTGTATTTATCCTTTTTTGGTATTATTCTTTAAAAATGCAAGAGCAGAATTTGAGGCAAACAAAGGGTATATACATTTTTATAGCCTTTGCTACCATATTGCATCTGGGAGGTAAAATGCAAAACGAATTCATTGTGGGGATGTGTAATAATTTTAAGTTATTTTTCTTTATTACTACTTTGTATTTTCAATAAAAAACAAATGACAGAAACCGTTAAAGCAAAACTTTCACTTAATGAAATGCAGAGACCAAATGTGACTCTATCAAGTCACTGACGATTTACATTAAAATGGCAAAACTCTTTCATCAGTATGGAGTTCCACTTTTGCCTTAACGTGTACAATATTTTAAAGCACCCAAGTTAACCACTTTAGAAGTAATGTTTGTACTTTAAAAAGAACAACAACAACGAAAGAAACCTCTGGGAGATAAGGGTTCCATAAAACACCCTCTGCGGAAGGGATTTTTATAGCACTACCTTGGAAATATCTTCAATGAAATCAAAGGGTGTAACATGGATGGACTCTCTTCAAAGTTACTTCGTGGCAAAGGGCGAACGTAGACTAATCCACAGCTACCACAAACGGGTCCCAATCCGACGCATTTTTAAAAGAGACCGCTTGTAAGATTTGTAATCACTGCTACATGAAACTGCATCCTAAGAGCTTGAAAATTAACTTTTTATACTACAAATAGGTAATGTGTTTACAAATGAAACAGCATAATTTTTTTGCTTTTATAAAAAATAAAATTAAATTTACGGGAGCTGAGGACCCATGAGTTAGTATATATGAAACCAAAATGAGTTGGTAACAGCTGCATGTTAAGAATATGGATTTATGAGGCCTCCTGGGCTACCAAGTGAGTTCAAGGCCAGCCTGAACCATTCCTCGAAAAGTGGAAGAAAAAAAAAATACGGATTTACACGGGTCGGACTTAGAAGAGGAAACAAAACTAAAGTGATGTGAAAGGCCACCAGCCAGTCTCACCCCACAAACCAGTCAACGTCATTCCGCAGCTGGGCCACCCACCATGACCACCTCCCTTCAGGTCGGAACCACTCTTCACTCACGTTTTGCTGGCAAAAAGTCTAGGAAAAGACGCTGCTAGTTCTGTCTAAACTCATGCTCCACTCACCTTAGAACGAAACCAAATGGCCGTCTATGGGCGCAGCCATGACAGCTTCCTCGAGAGTTACAAGTATCGCGAGAGTTTATGGATTGTTTTAAAGGCCAAAAAGTATACGTTCGCGATGGTTGTAGGAAATTTAGAGGAAAAAAAAAACCCTAAAATTGGCGAATTTTCTTGAATACTGAAATACAGAATAGGGCCCAGGGAGACCTCAGAGTCTATCAAAGAGATGTGTGATGGTGTACCACAACGCAACCCACTCAAATCGGAACTTTGAAATCCTAACCTTTCTGGTTGGGGTCAGAATTCTAGGCTACAGTTCCATAGTACGCCTGCGCCACTCTCGGCTGTGTGGTTGCTGGGAAACCGGACGCTGTGGTCCCGGAGTCTGATTATTGCTTGATCATGGCCAAATTTGTGATTGCGGGTGAGTGTTGCCTCGCTCAGAATGTAACTCCAGCCCATAGTCGGATCACGTGAGCTTTCTTACGCAGTCCAGGGTATTTACAGGACGGTCACAGTGTGCCAAGCACTACTGAAAATGCAGATAAAGAAGTGCGTTTGATACGGTGGGATTAATGCAATGAGGGAGCGGTGCGCAGGTTTCTGGGAGAATGTGCTACATACACACTAGGCGAACTGTTACAGGAGCCGAGTTGAGAAGGTGTGGAGTTAGAAGGCCATTCCGAAGGCGGAGGTTAGAACCTCGTAGGGGAACGGAGAATCTGGATATCGGGAGAATAACAAGACCTGGGGCTAAATTTACACAAGCAGGGGCCAGATCCTTGCACCTCACACACACCTCACAAAGGTATTTACACTGTAAAAGCAATGAAGAGTGACTGAAAAACTGAGAGAAGAGAGCATCCTTAAGAGGTTTACATTTTTGGAAGATTGTCTTGACAGCAAAGGGAAGGGAAGGACCTGGCAGTAAGGAAACCACTGCTCTTCCATCTCCCCTCTATCGCCCTCGATCTGGTTTGCACGTCTTCTTCCTTGTGGAGACTACCCTCACAAAAGTCGTCCACGAGTTTAACAAAGCTGTGCAGTCCTTCTCTTACCTGACCTCTTTGATACACTGAGCACAACTGACATTTACTGTTTGCCCGCTCTCTCTCCTTTATCCATTCCAAGGGATATTTTTGAGCACTGACTAACTGTATGTTAGGAAGACAGTGGAAACCTTGCAGAAAATGTGTGTGTGTGGCAACCGCAGAGCAGTGTGCTACAGCAACCGTGGCAAGGAACCTTACTTAACCTGGTAGGGGCTTCCCGAGAGGGAGAGGTTTTTAAGGAGAGACAGAAAGATGAGCCTTACCTAGCTGAGAAGAGCTATGGAGGAGCAGAACACTTATGCATTTGTGTCAGGATGGGATTCTAATGAAAATAGCTGGTTTGATAAGAGTTGAAAGTATATAATAAGTATAAAATTGAAATAAACTTGGACGTAGGAAGCCTGGACAAGGCAGCAGCCAGATGAGGGGGCCATAGCAGAGGAGCCTCGGGCCCCTGCGTTGGCAATGGCGGGGAGGCCCAAGGACCTAAATCTGCCCAATGCTGTCATCACCAGGACCATCAAAGAAGCCCTCCCGAATGGTATCAGCATCTCCAAGGAGGCCCAGAGCCCCATCTCCTGCGCAGCCAGCATCTTTGTGCTATGGGTCACATCCTGTGCCAACAACTTTGCAATGAAAGGGAAACACAAGACACTCAATGCCAGTGATGTGCTCTCGGCCATGGAAGAGGTGGCGATCTAGAGATGTATTACCCCACTGAGAGAAGCGCTGGAAGCATATAGGTGGGAGCAGAAAGGCAAGAAGGAAGCTTCAGAACAAAAGAAGAGGAGCAAAGACAAAAAAAGATTTGGAAGAGCAAGACAGAGGCAGGGATGATGATAATGGTGAAGATGAAGAAAGGCTGGAAAAGAAGAACAGAATGAGGAGGAGAAAGCAGACAACTCGTAGACACTGGCACTGGGGAAGCTACCACTCTGAAACATGGTGTGTGTTTATGTGACACTTTTCCCCGCTGGGCAGAGTAGTGTTAGGCACCAGTGCCTGGAGAAATCAAAATAAAAGCTGACTATAATTATCATCAAAAAATTGAAATAAGCTTAGTACGACTGGAGCAAAGTATGAGGAAAAATGGTGTGGGCTGATGTTACACTTAAATAATGCAGTTTCTGAGTCACATTAGGTAGTTTAGATGTTATCCAAAGTATCTGGAAGGCTTTTGGAAGAAGCGAGCATAAGAACACAATGAAAGTGGAGAGAAACCCGTGGATTAGAGAGTTGTTCAGGAGTAGAAGCTATAAAACTAGATATCTAACTGGGCAGAGGAGGGCAAGTAAGAGAGAAGAAACTTAAAAATTATTTCCAGGTAGTTGTTTGGATAACTGGGTAGATTAAGGGTCATTGAAAAACCTTAAGCAGAAGAATAAACTTAACACTGTGGTGACCTTTAGTATTCTTAGGTGACTTAGGAGAGGCATGTAAAGAACATAGTTGAAGGAGCATAGTTGGTAGCAGACTGAGAGCAAATATCCATCATGGACCTGCTGAGTGCCTGTGAGACACTAGAAGGGGATGAAAGAATACAAGACAGTGTAGGCACCAGCTATGCAGGTGGCTGTAAGATGGAATACAGATGGCTGTGTGAGACCAAGGGGGTGGGGATTGGCTGGTGAGAATACAGACAGTATGAAGAAGATGGCAAGCAGAACGGTACCACTCGGTGGGTTGAAAGGGGATCGGTGTCTGTGAAGTACAGAGTGGAGTAGCCAGAGAAGCAGAAGGAAGACTTGCAAAATGGCCCACTGTGGTGGGTGTGTCTTCCAGGCAGAAGAGTGGGGCGGTGACAAAGAATGCCATGACCAAAAAGAAAGGGATCAAAATATGTCTGTTGAATTTGGTGGCATGGGAGTTTTTTGTAACCTCCTAGAAAACTGTGGGATAAGGTAGACTGCAGTAGAATGACAAATAAATGGAAGTGGAGAATCGAGGAAGACACGTGTAGAGGATTTTTTTTAAAGAAGTTTGAATTTTAAAAAAGCGTATAGAAAACATGGGAAATGAGAACACAAGAAGCTTGTATGTAACTTCAATATAGTTAGGGAGGTTGGAAGAGGGCATTGAACTCAGAGGTAGGATTCTAGAAAGAGAGTGATGAGTCGAGCCAGGTTCCCGAGAAGGCAGAAGAGGGTGGGATTCCAAAATCCAGACCAAGCCAGCAGGAAAAGAAGGGAGGGAAGGATGAGTCCAGATGCAGCCTGACTCGTCGTGTGATGGCAGGAGGTTCCGGGATTTCCCAGCTGATGTCTACTGTTTGGTTTGTTTTAATTTTTGTAAAGTAGGAAACAAAGTGGTCTATTTTCTTATGGTAGTGCAGAGAAATGTTAAAAGAAGAGATTTCGGGAAAGTGGACAAAATTTGTAGTAGTCGTTGTGGAGAATGGCAGAGGGTTCTCGTACAGGAAACAGGGGTCTCCAGAATTGAGGAACTCCTGATTCTGGCTTTTTCTTTTTCTTTTTTGTCTTTTGGAGGCAAGGTTTCACTCTACCGTTCAGGCTGATCTTGAACTCACTTTGTAGCTCAGGCCGGCAGCAAGCCGGTAATGACCCGCTTGCCTCCGCCTCCAGAGGGCCGGGATTACAGGCGTTCACCACTACACCTGGGCTGGGGACCAGCTGATTCTGGAGGCTGTGATGTACAATGTCCCCTGTATCCGGTTCCGCGGAGTTTTCCCAGTGGTACTGAGCAGAAGGGACCCAGGCACAGGGAGGGAATGTGACTGAGTTCCTCCAGGATGAGGGGCTTCTACCAGACTTATTTTCCAGGACAGTTAAGAAGAATCATTTAGGGCTTGAGCCATGGAATGAGCTGAAGTGATGGACCGTGGATTTGAACTAAACAGTGGAGGCCAGCAGTGGGAAACTGAGAAGGCTGATGACTTAGTTCTGATGAGAGCTGACAGACTAGTGATTGGGAGCAACTGAGGAGAAACGTACCAACCATGGCACCTCCCCTTCAGACCTCCCCTTCAGACTTAAGTTCTGACTGCCTTCTGGTCGTATCAACTTCCCTATACTGCAGACACCCCCGACCGCACTTGCCCGAAATGTATCTCTCCCTTATGAGGTCAGGATTGTCTACCCAATATAGAAAACAGGGATTATTCTAAACTCCTCTCTCCCTCAGCTTCTCCCCTCTGCCACAGAACTCTGGGCTACAGGTCAAATTAAAAAGTGACCTCCAGCGTACCTCACGTCGCACTTTGCCTTTGAGCAGCTGCTAGGGAGTAGCTTTCATTGTGAGTTCTTGGAGCTCAAGTAGTGCTATTTGGCAGCTGCTTAAAGGACGCGGGATATGGCACAGGACTGGTAGAAAGAAAATATTCAATGGATTGTTTTCCTTTCCCCACTTTACTACTTAAGATTCTGACCTATGAAATGTATTTTATTTTTATTGACATAATAAAAATCAGATCGTGTCAGGCAGTTTGTACTATACTGTTACATTATATATAATTATGTCATAACTATGATTAATTCCATAATTTGGTGGCACATACCTGCATAGTAATTGCTATGTGATGAAAGAATCCATGGCTAATTTGAACTCTTTTAGGTAAAGCAGATTGTCCGTATTATGCTAAAGCAGAACTTCTGGCAGACTACTTACAAAAGAACCTACCTGACTTTCAGATATTTAAAATCACACAACACCCTGACGTCTGGGAGGTAAGCAGGCTTTCTACATTTTGTTAAACTCACACAGGCACAACACAATGTGCTCTTATCTCATGAAATACTGAAATCATGCTGTATCATGATTTCAGTGTATCATGCTGGCTTTCTAGCAGTGAATGTTCAAATACTAATGATGTTTTAACACTAGAAAAAATTAGTTCAGACTTACCAGTGTTCTTTGTTTCCGAGACCTATCAGAACATATGCAAACCTAACCAAGCAGTAGCCTAAGTATGACGGTTCTAACACCACCTCCGCCGAGAATCCAGGGCACTTACGTTGCACTTGGGAGCTTCCATTCTCTTACATTTCGAGCCTTTCTGGTTTGAGAAATCTAGCTTTCTGACTGTGTTGCCCAAGACGCAGAACTTGAAGATGGGGATTTGGGTGAGGAGATTCTACAGAAAGGCTCTCTCAGAACAACATCCCGAGAGAGCAAAGAGGAGCCACAGTGCAGTAGCACCAGAGGGTCGGGGCTATCCTCCACGGAGCTCCTGCTGGTACCCCTTTCAGGGATACCCAGACAGAGGCAAGGTAGCCAAGCTTTCGGCCTTGTGGGTCAACCAGTAAGCCGGTGTGCCCTGCCCCATGGAAGAGATTTGCTGTAGGCCAGAGAGCTCCCTTTGGCTGAGGGCAATCTTGCAGAGAGACTCGGCATAAACCATCCACCTCCAGGATGCCTGGTGACTGAGGCCACGAGTGACTTTGCTGTAAAGGGGGAATCCAAAGCATGCATGGTGTTGTGTGCTGCGGTCCACCCATCATGCTCGGAACCCACAAGCCCCATGCAGGAAGTTCTCACCATCTGGTAACAGCTTCTCCGGGCCTCCGGATGGCATCTTTCCCTTACGGGAGGAAGGTTAGTCAAGTGATCACTATTCTCCACTGTACACAGTTTCAGGGCCAAACAGACACTCATCACCTCTCTATTGTCCTCTACAGAGTCCCCTCACCTGCTGGTCTAGCTGACTTCCTAGGCATGGTGACCTAGATTCATGTCCTTTAGATCTATAAGCTGTAGTCTCCTGTCAGGATATAACTGCTGCATGTGTCCAGTTACTGTCAAGGGAGCAGGCAATACCAAAGATGCCCCAGTGAATAACCTAGATCAGCAGCGGCAAACCTATGGCATGCATGGTGCCACAGGCATGCAGAGCTGTCTCTGTCAGTCACGAGCCACGTCACCCTGATAGCCAGTCATCAGCTAATGGTTGTGCTTGCTAAACGAAAACCTCAGCACTCAGGTTTAACTGCAGTGTTGGCACTTTGTGATAAATAAGTGGGTTTGGGGTTGCAGTTTGGGCCCGTGTCCCTGAAAGGTTCGCGTCACTGGGCCCCATGTTACTGTCCACGGGAAGGCGCTGGCTGCACGCTCCCAATCAGAGGTCTGCCAGCAGGCTCGTGCTTTCCTGGCCTGCCTGTCCTTGGACAGGAGCTCAGTGTGATTAATGGGAGCCATGGCATACAGGTGAGCAGGGCTCTTCCTGGGTTGCCCTCAGGGATTTAGAATCCCCAGACCCACAGTCAAGAGTAAGGAAGGTTTGGGAAGTAATAGCCAACACTGGGGCCGGCACTGGCGCAGGTACCACAGCTATTAAGCAGCAGCTGTCACTAGCAGGCTTCGGGGAGTGGCAGCCCATTCCCTGGGGCTGTCTGTCGCATGCCTCAGTCTCAGTGAGCCCAGTGAAGCTGCAGCCGTGTAAGTCATCTCATCCCCCAGTTTGGTATCTCCTTCTTTAGTATTTCTGTGGTGGGGACGGCCCTGGGCTCTGTTATTTCAAAACTTCATCATCCCAATTCCCAAGCACTGCAGCTTGTGATAGCCCTGGCCTGGAACAGGAGGTCACACTGGGGTGCTCGGTGCCACTGGGAACCCCCTTGCCCGGTACATCCCAGATGCCCTTGGTGAATGTGGTGTCATCTGAACCCTCTCAGAGAGCAGGGCTGATGAGTGGGCTTTCTGGCCTCTGTCGTACTGGATTCACGAGCTGTTGATCCCATCTTCTACTTTCTTGCACGGCAATTTTGACATTTCCGTGTTACTTGAGCTGTTGTTTCCCAGGCTTCTGAGAGCCAGCCTAGCGGCACGTTATCAGGGCCTTCCGAGTCCCTGCTGGGCAGCGCCCTCCTGAGTTTGCACAAAGATGCTGCTTTCCACGAGTAAAGTCCCTCTAGTCCAGCCTTACTCGCCACTTTGGATTCGGCACTTGGGGGTAGGGGCGGTGAGTCCAGTGTACATTGTGCCGGCTCCTGCAGGGACATCGGCACGTTCTGCTCCCGCCAAAGGTCCTTTCTGGTATAGTCCTTCTTCCTCCTGAGGCCCAGCTCCCAGTGGCCAGGCAGGGCTCTGAGTGGAGGGACCGTGACACAGTCCTCACGGTCAGGCTGTTTGCTTTTGGATGCAGAAAAGGAAGGGAAATCTTTGAGACCAGAAGAATCTTAGCTGCCAAGATTTCAGCTGTCAGGCGGCCTGAGGTT
>PVJX010041874.1:0-14472 GCA_004027295.1 Dolichotis patagonum
TGAGATATTTATAAATAAATGGACACAACTTGAGACCATACTCATAAGCAAAATAAACCAAACTCATGTGTGTAAATATCATATAGTCTCCCTAGTATAAGAGTTGGTAAGGGTATATAAGATTCTATGGTAATCATGATTCCCCATTTCATAGCTTTGAAGCCTTTCAATGTTTTCATTCATCAGTTGGAATGGTTTTATTCTGTTTTTGTTTGACTTTATTATGTGTGATGGTATGAACAGCTGTTTTGAAGAAAACAAAACATTATGGCAGCCATTGCTGATTTAATATCATCTTGCTTAGAAGTCCTACCATGCTTCTATTCTTCTATTACCATTGGTTCTATCATGTTGTATCTTATTGGCATTTTAATATATGTGATAGTATAAACACATTTTTTATTGAAAAAGAGATATTATAGTAGCTATTGGTCATTCTCTGTTATTAGGTTCAGAAGGACCTATAATTCTTTCATTCTTTTGAGTGGTTTTATAGTATTTTGTTATGTTTGATATTATTGTATTTGAAACTATGCTCAACTATAGCAGAGAAAAAGATATTTTGATAACTACTGTTAATGTCAAGTTGTGTTATTGTAAAGTGCTCTGTTGCTTATGTTGTTCTTTTCTGATCTTCTTTGTTCTCTCTTTTGTTTTATTCTATTTAAAATAAAAAAGCAAAAAAAGTAGATGAATAAATATTAAAAAATTGTTCTAATTAATTGTTAAATGTTTTGTAATTATAGTAGCATAAAGGGGTGAGTAATGAAATTTGGCTCAATAGCAAATTTTTTGGAAATCCTTGAGTTGAATCTTGAAGGATGTATAGCAGTTTGCCAGATGGACTTGTTGCGTAAATGCACATGGGGAATTTCTGTTTGAACGTCTGGTGAAAAGGCACCAAAGTCTACCTGAAGGTGGAGTATTATGTGGTACAGGATCTGAGAAAAGAGACATAGTGTGGCTAGAGGAAAACACTAATTCCTGTGGTTGAACCAGGCCTTTTCAGAAGAGCCATGTCTGTGCAGGATAAGGAGAGGAGGTGGATAAAGATCAGGAAGTGGTGGGAGGAAAGTCTGGATCCCACTGCTTCCTGATGCTGGCAGTTGTGACTTCCCTGAGAGCCATAACTACTGACGGCTTGTGTGTGGAGGACATGGAAGTAGTGAAGGTGTGTGAGTGGCTGAGGGACCATGGAGGTATTACCTGGAATGGTCTGTATTTTCACATCAGCCTTTTCTGTATTTCTCCTTAGGAAGGACATGCACGGAAATGGCACCAGGAACCTCTCCATCTGTGGCCTGCTGAGAGGCTCCATGGCAGTTACATTAGTACCCCAACCTTCAGAGTACATTACTGCCATGATCTGCATTTCTAGATATTGATTTTAGTTATGAATTCTGCCTCTCAGGTCAGTAAATATCTGTGGTTTTTTTTGTCTTTTTGAGACATGTTTTCACCATGCAGTTCAGGCTAGCCTTGAACTCACTTTGTAGTCCAGGTTGATCTTGAACTTGTAATGATCCTTTTGCCTTAGTCTCCTGAGTGCTGGGATTACAAGCATACATCACCATACCCAGCTGCAAGATGAACTTTGAATCCTTGACCAGATCCCTTATAGAAGGCATCTGGTATATAGAACTACAATGCGTTTATTGGACATGTGTCATAGGATCTCTTAGTTCAAAGATTTTATTGACGTTTGATTCCTGTTTTTGATATATCCCAATCATCTTCCATTTTGTGCTGGTGTCTTTCTTAGGAGCAAATCTTACATCTAGAACTCTTAGGTGCTCCTCCTGAAGGCTAACAGTAGGACAAATGCACCCCCAAGTAGACAAAGACACACTTGTGGAAGAAAAGGCAACCAATGGACAAAGTAAGTTTCTCCATGGTCTTTGGGTGGCTATTTAGTTGTGTATCAAGTTCATAGACCTCTGGATACCGGGATCCAGAGAAATCTAGAGGATGCTAAGTATTCTTCTTCAAGGCAGAAAAATCTTCTGTTCTATTTTATGCTAATAATCTATGCTCTCATAGTGAGTGTGGACCATGTAACAAGGGAAGGAGATCTCTCTCTCTCTCTCTCTCTCTCTCTCTCTCTCTCTCTTTCAGCAGCCTCTATCAAGAGGCATTATTTATTTGCTTCATGGTTTCTGCTAGCCTAGCAATAAAATATAGAATCTGATGGCTGGTAGGAGGAGCAGTCAGTGAAAGCAGACATCCTTTGAGTCCCTTCAGAGTGAAAGGACCTGTCTTTTCATCATGTGTTGCATGGCTCCTGTCACCTCCTTGTTTCGAAGGGTGTAGATGATGGGGTTCAGCATGGGTGTGATGACTGTGTAGAAGAGACTGAGGACTCGATCTCTGATGACAGATGAGCTTGACTGGGGTTGAATGTAGGTGATAGTGGCTGTTCCAAAGAAGAGGGAGACCACAAGCAGGTGGGAGGAGCAGGTGGAGAAGACCTTTTGGCGGCTCTGGGTTGAAGTCATAGCCAGGATGGCATCCAGAATACAGGCATATGAAGTAACAATCAGTGAGAAGGGGACCATTATAAAGACCACAGTGGCTGTCATCACAGAGATTTCACTCTTGTGTTTTCCAGTACTTGCCAACCTCAGGACTGGCAGGATGTCACAGAGGAAGTGTGGGATGACTGGGTGGGTGGGGAAAGGCAGAGTGAAGATGAAAGATGAATGGGTAGTGGCTGTGATGATGCCCATAAGCCAGGAGATGGCCACCATGACAATACAGGCCTGTTGACTCATGAGTGTGGAGTAGTGTAGGGGCTGGCAGATGGCAGCATACCTGTCATAGGCCATGGCTGTGAGCAAACAGCATTCTGAGATGCCTAGGACAATGAAGACATACATCTGGGCTACACATCCCTGAAAAGAGATGACCCTGGGGAATGGGAAAGCCAGGTCTGCCAGTGTCCTGGGCACGATGGTGGTGGTGTAGAGAATCTCCACCATGGAGAGATGGCGAAGGAAAAAGTACATGGGGGAATGCAATGTGGGGCTGGCTTGTGTGAGGATGATGATGAGGGAGTTACCCAACAAGGTGATCAGGTAGACAAGAAGCACTACCCAAAATAGGGGTGCCTGTAGGTCACTGAGGTCAGAGAATCCCAAAAGGAAGAATTCAGGCAGCACAGTGTGGTTTTTCTCAGTCATCTCTCCAGGCCAGAAGCTATGGCATAGCCTAGGAAAAGAAGTTATTTAGAAACAACCAGCATTTCTATAATTCTGCAAAAATATTTTCCATGTAGTACCTCTCAAATTCAAGTGAGAATTAGTATTTTCTCTTTATTGATAAGCCAGGGGTCCCAGAGAGATTAAACAACTTGCTTGAGCTAATACCCAAAAAGTGACAGGACTGGGACTTGAACCTAAATCTATTAACCTAAATCCCATACATTTCACCATGCTGTGGTCCTGTGTCTGAGGTTTCATTCCCATGGGGAAAGAACATAGCTTTATCTAAATGTTGGATTTTTCTCCTGAGTGAGGAATTGAAGTCGCTGTTGTGATCTTGGCCACTTTGTACTTTCAGAAGGGAAAGTGGACCCTCAAACCAATCCAGTATGTGAGGAATGGTCCTAGGTTGATGTCTATGATCATAAGCTAAAGATTGTGAGCTAAAGATTTACAGTGTCATACAGTGGCAGGTATGACTATTTGTGATAAGACTGTCCAGTTGCATCATGCTTGGGAGCATCTGCCCAATTCCTTTCTTTGCCTCTTAAGTAGGCCCTTGTAATTGACTTCACCAGCTGCACTGTCCCAGTGCACCCTGTTCCCTTAGGTCTCTCTCACAGTTTATCTATAGCATTCAGAAAGGATGTTATGAAGTTTATGTTTGAACAGCTGCAGTGGAGGAGGAATTTACCACCTATTGAAGTAATCCCTTGTAGCTTTGGTTTCCTCTCCCTGTTGAAACATCATTATGTTGGTTTTGGATAAATATGTAGTAGTTCATAGAATTTCTAATGCCTCTTTCACCAGAAAGTTCTTCAAGTATTTGAAGAAGATGCGTTTACCCATACCCTCAGGAGACATTGCTTATACTTCTGTCCTAGCATCTCTCAGTAGAAAGTGTCCACCATAGGATGGACAGGGCAAAATGCAGGGCATTTTGGGGAGGTGGGAGCAGGGTTGTCTGTTTTGGCAGCTGCTACTATTTCTCAAGTTCCTGGTCCTTTCCAGGGACTATGATAAGGATTTAACACTCTTTAAATCATTAGATCTTCAGAATTACTCTAGACATAGAAATCATTAACATTCCCATTTTATAGATGAGTAAATAGAAGCTCAGACAGTATAAGTAAATTTCTCCAGTCAAACACTTCAATCCAGAGGTATATACTTCAATCCAGAGCTTCTATACTTAATTACCAAATTATCTAGTGTCTTAGATGTAAGTTTAATTAGCAGAAAAACTAGCATGTGACTAGGCTATACTTCTCTAAATATTTACTGGGTGAATCAATTAATGGGTCCAAGTTACAAAAACAGGGAAACAGATGAACAAAGATTAAATAATTTGCCTTAAGTCAGGCAACAATTTAGACAAATGCAGAAAACTGGACCCTTTCAGAAGTCCTGGGTCCCAGGATGTTCTAATTTTTATCACCCATATTCACTCCATACTCAAGGTTAATTCAACCCTCTATGTATTTAGGAAAAAGAGTCTCAAACTTTCTGTCCATTGCTCATGGGCCAAACTTTTATTGCACTTTCATTCTGTTCACTCATCATATTTTTGCCTAAAATAATTTACTCTAGTTTACATTTAGAGATTGCTGTATGCTGGAAATCATGCAGTATCTCAGTTGATCTTTATAACAACATTAGTGATAATTAATATTTTTGTCACTACAGGAAAGGAACCAAAGCTCCAAGAGTTTACTTATTTGAAGTGTTTACTATAAACTTTTTCCATGAGACCACGTAATATTCTGAATGATCCTTTTTTAAAAAAAGATTCTTTTAGATTCCACTGAATTCCCCGTTAACATTTAACAAGTACTTCTCATACTATTGTGATTCTAGCTGGTCCATATTTTTGCATTGTAGGTAAGTGATGAAAATAATATGCATATCTTCATTTGCTTCTGTCAACATATTCTTTGAATATCAATCCTAGGCATTTAATTACTGGCTAGGGGTATGGACATTATTATAGGTCTTGCCATATTATGCATGTTTTTGTGTTCCTCTAATGGATGCCTGAGTGGCATCTTAGTGTTCCTTTCCTGAGTAAATCCAGGCTTCTTCTGGATCCTGTCCAGCCTCACTGGGGCCTTTCCTCTCCACAATGTGAGTATTTCTTCACTGTTGGTCTTCTGATTACATTCTATCCCAAGAAATCACCTATAAGTGTGAGGAGGCAATTCTCTTGCATACTTTGCTCTTTCCTTCCCTGATGTCTTCTCCCTTCTTCTCTGTTTCCACCTCAAGTCTGTTAATTTCCTCCAACTTCTTTTCTTTCCCAAATGTCCTAACATAGTGGAATAAAAATCTTCACAGAGACACTGGCACTGAAGCCACTGTTATCCTTTTGTATGTTTCCCACAGAGGAACAGAGAAGACTGAGATTAACTCCCTTTTGGGTCACAGGCAGAATGAGGATTATTTTTTGGTACTGGAGGATTATTTTTTGGTACTGAATTTATGATCTTTAAGGTTCCTTAAGGTTCCTTTGGTACTGGAGGTTGAATTTACAATCTTTAAGGTTCCTTAAGGTTTCCTTTTTTTTTAAATTTTGAGACAGGGTCTTGCTAAGTCTCTATGGGCTTTAATTTTCAGTCTTTCTGCCTTAGTCTCAGAGTGCTAGAATTAGACATGTGCAACCACATTCAGCTGCTTTCTTTTTTTAAAAAAACTATATATTTTGTTAATTTATTCTAATATGAAGTAAATTTCTATGTGAATAGTAAAAATAAATTATAATTAATTGACCATTGTTGTTCTTGCTTGCTGGTTTTAGAATTGTAACTGTTAATGCACATTAATTATTCAAAATCCTAAGCATCACTGTGATATTTCCCTGCATGTATATATCATGCTCTCCATTTTCTCTTCTATTCTCTCTTTTCCTCTCCTACTTTCCCTTCTTCAGTGGCCCCTTTCCCTTCTCTAGTCCTTCCTCTACTTTCAGAGTTTTATTTTTAATTATTATGAAAACATATAAAACATCATTTTAATATATGTAGTTTAGTAGTGTTAAGTACATTCACATTATTGTGTAACGGATCTCCAGAATGTTTTGCAAAACAAAAACATGTGTACTAATTCAATAACTCCCCATTTCTACTTACCTATGACTCTTATTAAGCAGAAAAACAATCCCTGAACCTTTAAATATGCCTTTGTGAGACAGGCAGATGGATAAATTGATTAGCTAATAGGTATGTGGGTGAAGTGACAGATAAAGTGTTTAACTGGCAGAGGTGTGGCTGGGTGGTTGCATGATTAGTTGGTTCTGTGAACTGTGAATGCAAGAGGTGAGGACCTTAGAGGGTGAATGGAATAGAAAGCAGCGCTGGAGGGATAGGCTTGGCATCTTGGGTGCAAAGGAACTGGGGTACTGCAGCCAAGTAGAGGTTGTGGAAAATGAAAAGAGGTTATGTCATAGAGATAGAAGGACTGGGAGCATGGCTGGACTTCTCACCTTTGTTTTTTTCCCCTAAAATAATAATAAGAGCTGTATACAGTGTGTGTGTGTGTGTGTGTGTGTGTGTGTGTGTGTGTGTGTGTGTATTGGGGTGGTTATAGGCTAGCAAGGAGAATGCATTTAGCTCTATCTGCAGCCTCTAAGATGGGGAACATTAGTAGGTGCCTGAGAAACACTGACCACAAGCAGGTATGGAGGCTATGATGGCCACCTGATTAACATACCATGTCCAAACCCGCAGATCTGCATGTACTACACACTGGCTCACCTACATTTTACATCCTCTTAGACATATGACAAATATGCATCATTCCTAATCTCCTTCCCAGCCCTTTGTTCTGCCCAGTAAAGTTGATGGCATTGGACTCATACCTCTGCCAAAGAAATAAATAGTAGAGATTCAAGAATCCTCTTCTAGACTGTTTTCTGCCAAGTCCAGGGACAGATTATGGCTCCCTACACACCGAGAGATTCTAAGGCCTTGAGCAAGTCTGTCTTTCCAGTGCTCTTCTCTTCCTGTCTGTGGAAGGGTCTAACCTTTCTAGAGAAATGAAACAGAGTTCTAAGAAATTAAAGGCCAAGGCTGCACAGCACTCTGTGAGGCACTTACCCAGGGCATGTGTGGGGAGATGGTAATGGTGACTCAGCTAGGGTAACAGCTGCTGGGCATAGGCGAGGCTCTGCTCTTCCCTCCTGCCTCTTTGGAAGCCCCAGTTCCTATGGCACCTACAGTACTTCTCTGGCTAGTATAGTGCCTCCATCCCCTGGGAACTGGGGAGGATTGACTCTTGGGTATTCCCTGGGTATCCCTGAGCTGAGGTAATGTCATGGGCCAGATAATTCTGTCTGAGTCACCAATGCCATTCTCTCCTTAAATTCATCTATCCTGGATTCAGTGTCCTTCCTCCTGTCCTCATGCTTGGTTGCCTGTCCTGGATAGCTTTTGTGTGCCTATCATGCAGCATCTCCCTAGTCACAAATGTCATGAGGCCTAAGGGTCTTTCTCCCTCGTGTCCAGATTCTCCCCTGGGGAAATTTATTCCTGTGCATGGGATCTGGGCCCTCTTTGAAATATAAATGCTTCTGGTGGATTCCTGAAGTATGTCTTAGTCATGTTGTTCTCCATGCTTTGTTTTCTTTTTAGTATCTAGTGAGGACACTGCCTGCCTGGTTACCTAGGGACTCATGGAGCAAAACACTTAGTTTCTGTCAATCTTTGTATCTCTCATGTCACTACACAGCACTGAGTGATTTCGCAGAGAGCCATTGGTGGAGTCAGGGAAGAAAAAGGTGGATGGTAGATGGTTGCAGAGTTGGTGGAGGTGGGATTCAGAAAACTTTCCAGTCCTTTTCCTTTTCCAAAAATGCTAGTGGCAGGTGATTTATACTTCTGGAAATGGCACACTCAGGGTCTTAGAACCTCAATCATTGATGGCCTCTTCAATTTCTATCTTTGATTTTCTCCTTTGGTCCCTATCATTATACAATTATATCATGTCAGGATCATTAACAATCTCCACGTTGCTGAATTCAATGGTCAATCTCCATGTTGCTGAATTCAATTAGTCTTAATTTTACTCAATCATGCAGCAGTATTTGCCACATTTGATCCTCTTCTCCTTCTTGAAATAATTTCTTTAGTTTCTGTTATTGCCATATTTCTATGGCCCCAGATTCTCCATATATATATATATATATATATATATATATATATATATATATATATGAGTATGTTCCCTTGAATATCTTGGATTCATCTCAAACTTAACAGGTCTTAAATAAGTCATTCTTCCCCCAAGCTTTCCTAGAACAGTAAGGGAACCATTGTCAAGTAATTGTTTGGACAAAAATCTACCTGACCATTTATACTGGCTTCTTTTTTTAACAGCCAAAATCCAATTTTTAGCAAGTCCTGTTAGTTCTACCTAAAAAATTTAATTACCACAACCCTCTCTCATCTTTACTGTTAAAGTCTGTGTCTAGCAAATTGTCTCTCATCCAGACCTTCTAAAACCTTCTGTCCACTTTTTGTGTTACAGTCTTGTGTTCTGTTTTTTCAAGTGTAAGTCAGGAGATATAATTTCTTCCTTTACACACTCCAATATTCCATTATCTTCTTATTATAGGTAGAATAAAAGGCAAACTCTTTCCAATAATTTATAGGACTCTAATGCTTTGATTTTAATTTTTAACTTTATTTTTTATTAGCACATATTTATGATACATAATGAGTACTCAATATAGGGAACTGGTGTATGTACATACTGCATCTTAAGCCTTTTTAAACTTTCTTTTTCTATCCCATTCTTTCCCTCTCCTTCTATCCCTAAATCCCCTTCCCATCTGCAAAAGCTTTCCACTCTGTTTCCTATACTCTTTTACTACTGAAAGGTATTGACTTATTTCTGTTATTGCATTCCTTTTATTGCTAACTCCATTAATTTTTCTCCTTTTGTTTAACTATTTACATCACTTAATTAACTCTTTCCATCTGGATTTTTTCATTAGAATTGTTGTCTCTGTCTAGGATACTTTTGAGTATATTTTGAAGTGCTGGCTTGGCATTCCTGAATTTTGTAATGCATTCTTTACAATAGAATATCCTTATTTCTCAATCAATCTTTGAAAAACATTTTGCAGGATGTATCAGTCTGGGTTGGAAGTTTTCTTTTAAGACTTGGAGTACTTCACTTCAAGCAAAGTTTGTGTTGAAATTTTTGTGTAATCATATAGGGTTTACTTTTGTAAGTGAGTTTTTGCTTTTCTTTGGTGGCTCTTAAGACTTTTGCTTGATGGTGAATTCCTAGAACATTGACATATGTCTTGTTTTTTTTTTAATTTTATTTTAAAGAGAATAAAACAAAAGAGGGCAGTACAGAGCAGATCAGAACAGGACAACATAGGCAACACAGTACTTTACATTAAGAAAACCAGACATTAACAGTAGCTATCACAATATCTCTTTCTCTGCTATAGTTGGCACAGTTTCAAATACAATAATATCAACATAACAAAAGAGTATAAAACCATTCAAAGAGTGAAAGAATTACAGGGCTTTCTGAAACGAATAACAGAAAATGATCAATATCTCATAACTATAACTATAACAGAAAACTATGATATCTCATTTTCAATAGAAAAATTTTGTTGAAACTATCACACATATTCAAATCTCAATAAGACACAATGTGATAGATAGAACCAATGGTAGCAGAATAGAAGCATGGTAGGACTTCTAAGAAGGACAATATTAAATCAGCAATAGCTGTCATAATGTTTTGTTTTCTTCAAAACAGCTGTACATATCATCACGCATGATATAGTCAAACAAAACAGAATAAAACCATTCCAACTGATGATTGAAAACATTGAAAGGCTTCAAAGCTATGAGATGGGGACTCATGCTTACCATAAAATCTTATATACTCTTATCAGCTCTCATACTAGGGAGACTATATGGTATTTACACTTGTGAGTTTATTTTACTTAAAAGAATAGTCTCAAGTTGTGTCCATTTATTTATAAATATCTCAATGTGATCATTCTTTATAGCTGAGTAATGCTCCATTGTATAAAAATGCCACAACTTTTTTATCCATTCCTCAGTTGATGAGCACTTAGGTTGTTTACAGGATCTGGCTATTACAAATTGTGCCGCTATAAACATGGGTGCACATATATCACTGTGGTATGATGTTTTCAGATCTTCTGAGAATATGCCCAGAAGTGGAATAGCTGGGTCAAATGGGACTTCCAAACCCAGATTTTTGAGGAATCTCCAGACTGATCTCCACAGTGGTTCCACCAGTCTACACTCCCACCAACAGTGCAGAAGTGTTCCTTTTACCCCACAGCCTCTCCAACACTTGTTGTTGGTAGTGTTTTCTATCCTTGCCAACATTGTGAAAATGGCCATATTCCCAAGACTGTTATACAGATTTAATGCAATCCCAATCAAAATACTATTGACATACCTCACAGATCTAGAGAAAACCCTCTTAGAATTCATTTGGAAACAGAAGAAACCGAGAATAGCAAAGGCAATTCTGGGCCATAAAGACAAGGCAGGAGGCATCTCAATTCCTGACTTGAAACTGTACTACCAAGACACAGTGATAAAATCAGCATGTTATTGGCAAAGAAATAGATATGAGGACCAATGGAATAGATTAGAAGATGCAAGTATGGGTACAAAGACACTCAGCCACCTGATATTTGAGAAAGGGACTAAAGGTGTTCACTGGAAGAAGGATAGCCTCTTTAATAAATGGTGTGGGAAGAATTGGCTCCCCACATACAGAAGACTAAAACTAGATCCATGCCTATCACCATGCACAAAACTAAAGTCTAAGTGGATCAAAGACATTAAAGACATTAAAACAGAAACACTAAATCTACTAGAAGATAAGGTAGGTAGAAGTCTTGGAGACATAGGTGTAGGCAGAGTATTCATGAACAAAATGCAAACTGCATGGGAAATGCTTCAGAGAATCAACAACTGGGATCTCATATTATTGAAAAATTTCTGTACTTCTAAAAAATCACCAGCAGAATGAAAAGAATACCCAAAGAATGGAAAAGAATTTTTGCAGCAATCCCTCAGAAAAAGGACTTATATGAAGAACATATAAAGAATTGAAAAACATCAAGCCATTCAAATTCAAAGACCCTCTCCAACAATGGGCATCTGAGATGAACACAGTGTTCTCAGATAAAGATATACAAATGGCAAATAAATACACGAAGAAATTTTCACCATCACTACTCATTCTAGAGATGCAAATTAAAATAACATTGAGATTTCATCTCACTCCTGAAAGAATAGCTGCCATCAAGAAATCAACTGATAACAAATGTTCATGAGACTGTGGGAGGCAAAAGGAACACTGCTCCACTGTTGGTGGGAGTGTAGACTGGTGCAACCACTATGGAATTCAGTATGGAGAATTCTCAGACTAAGACTGGAAGCTCCATTCAATCCCCATTCTGGGTATTTTCCCATTCTGGGTATTTTCTCAGAAAAACTGAAAAGGTCATATCACAGTGATATATATGCACCCATGTTTATAGCAGCACAATTTGTAATAGCTAAATTTTGGAAACAACCAAGATGCCTATCAACTGCAGAGTAGATGAAAAAGATGTGTTATTTTTATACAATGGAATATTACTCAGGTTTGAAGAAGGATGGTCTTGAGGCCTTCATAGGTAAATGGAGAGAACTTCAGACTATCCTAATTAGTGAAATAAATAAGAATCACATTAATAAATATCACATTGTGTCTCTAGTGTAAACAGTAATAAGAAATGTAGTTATAATAAAACCCAAATGTGTAATTGCTACTGTAAAAAAGAGAGGAAAAGAGGGTACTCTAAAGGATATAATTGCATGTACATTTAAGTGTGTAAGATGAGTTATATTACTGTTTTAGTTAGATCATGGAGCAGAACTATTAACAGTCTCATTGTTTGAATGTGTACTTTGTATGTTCTAACTTTGTAACTTGAGCAACTATTTCCAAGGTGACAGTATGTAAGTTACCAAGTAATTATTTCTTAGAATTTTTTGTTCTTTTTTTCTTGGAATTTTGTATTGTTGCTACCCTTTTTTCTATTTTGTTTGTTTTTTTTAAATACAATTTTAAAAAAAGAATGTTTTATGGGATAACATATGGTCTATTTTAGAGACTGTCACATGCACAGCTGAGAAGAATGTGTATTATGATATGGTTGGGTGGAACACTCTTCCAACATCTATTAAGCCCACTCTCAAGTGTGATTCAGTTCTATTATATCTTTGCTGACTTTTTGTCTAGTTGATCTATCTCTTTGTGACCATGGGCTGTTAAGGTCCCCTGTAATCATTGTGTTCTTGTGTATTTGGCTTTTCATGTCTTTTAGTATCAGTCTTATATAGTTGGGTGCTTTTGTATTTGGTGCATATATATTTATAATTGTTAGTTTTTCTTCTTGGATTTTTTGACTTCAGAGTATGTAGTGACCTTCTTTGTCTCTTTTTAATAATTTTAGGTTTGAAGTTCACATTGTGTGCAAATAGAGTAATTACTCCTGCTTTTTTTTGGGTTCCTGTTGCATGGAATACTGTTTTCCATCCTTTGACTTTCAATCTATGAGTTTCTTTTTGAGTCAGATGCGTTTCTTGTATATAGCATATTGTGGGATCCTGTTTCTTGATCCATTCTGTCAACATGTTTCTTTTGATAGGTGAATTGAGCCCATTTACCTTTATGGATATCACTGATATGTACTGGCTTGACTTTGCCATGTTGTTCCTATTGCTAGTTTCCTGCTTTTCTCCTTTGTTTCCTTTCTTGTCCATCCTGGTGATTTCTTTCTGTTGTTGTTCTGGAGATTGTGGTCATTTTTATCTCTATCTAGGATGTCCTTCAGCACTCTTTCTAAGGTTAGTTTTGTGCACATGAATTTCTTCAGTTGTTCTTTGTCATTGAAGTATCTTGTTTCTCTATTAAATTTGAAAGACAGTTTTTCTGGGTACATTAGTCTGGGTTGAGAGTTATTTTCTTTTAGGGCTTGAAATACTTCACTCCAAGCTCATCTTAACCTGAAGGGTTGCCCTTAGAAGTCTGCCATGATTCTAATAGGCTTTCCTTGATAGGTGAGTTGTGTCTTTTCTCTAACAGTCTTTAGTATTGTTTTTATGCTGTATGTCTGAGATCTTAATTATTATATTTCTGGCTGTAGATTCATGTTGGTTATGACTGTGCTGCATTATATGTGCCTCACTTGTTTGTATATCAGATTTTTCCCCATATTTGGGAAATTTTCCATTATTACTTCTGTGAATAGCTTAGTTAAGTCCTTTGCCTTGTCTCCTGCCTCCTCACTGATGCCTATTATTCTAACATCGTTTCTCCTGGCATCATCTTGAAGCTGCTGGATTGTAATTGCATGCTGCTTTGTTGTTTTTATAAGTTCTATCTGAGATCTTGTTTTCAAGGTCCAAAATTCTAATCTCAGTTTCATTTCAATGGCTTTGCAGGCTTTCAATACAATTTTTTGTTTCTTGCATATCTCTTTGAATTTGTCTCATGGATTCTGCTTGTTTTCTGCATTGTTCATTCAAAGTTTCAATCAATTTCCCATGCTCCTGTATTTTTTAAATGTATTTCTTCTCTAGCTATGTTGAGCAACTCATTTACTAAGGTTGTTACTTTTGTCTTTATTTCTAATTTGGGTTCCTCTATAGCCTCATGGATTTGTTTCTTTACTTCATTTGCTATCTTTTCAGAGATTTCTGGTGTATGACTTTTAAGGTCCTCTATTTAATTATTGCCTGTACTTGCTCCTGATGGACTAGGTGTTTGGGATTGCGTTTTGCCTTTTTGTTCAGTCATTTTCACCGTTTGGGTAAATATCTGGTTTTTCTATCCCAACAGTCACTAGTTTCTGTGTTGTGTGTTTTAGGGTCCTACTGTGTGGTGGTGTTTGTCAAATTGCTGGGTACCACAATGAAGAGGAGATCCAGTCTCCTTAATTCCTCCTACAGGGCCTGTTGTGTGAGTCCTATATTCTTTCTGGGCTGACTAGCCTAGAAGTATTGATGTAGGGCACCTCTTAGTTCCTGTTGTTGTTATATCTTCAGGTTGTTGCAGGTCACCATATCTCCCTGGCTATAATGTTTGTGTCAGCTGAGCTGTGTCACTGGGAGCTCATAAGTTCTTTTAACTTTCTCTATGTTGGGAGGAGAGTTATTGGCACACTGCTCAACCTGTCTGATGCTCTCTGTGTGGGAGAGAGGCTTACCCACTC
>PVJX010041875.1:0-14443 GCA_004027295.1 Dolichotis patagonum
GCAATAGAACAAAACAAAACAAAACAAAACAAAACAAAACAAAAAAAAAGAAAAAAGCATGGTAGGACTTCTAAGAAGGATAATATTGAATCAGCAATAGCTGTCACAATGTTTTGTTTTCTTCAAAACAGCTGTTCATATCATCACGTATGATATAGTCAAACAAAACAGGATAACACCATTCCACCTGATGATTTAAAACTGAAAAGATATTTCTATAACACAGGAAATTCCAAGGGATGAGAATTTCTGTGTCAAGAATTATTATCAAAAAAAATATAAGAACAAAATACGTAAGCTGGGCATGGTGGTACATGCCTGTAATCCCAGAACTTGGAAGGCTGAGGCAGAAGGATCATAATGAGTTTGAGATCAGTCTGGGCTACATAGTGAGTTTAAGACCAACCTGAATTGCATAACGAGACTCTGTCAAAAAATAAAATACAATACAATAAAATAAAATAAAATAAAATAAGTACCTAGCACTCTTATCAGTGAAAAATAAAATGATTTTAGGAACTTTGTATCAGGAACTGAGAATACTGGCCAAATATATATTTATTCATTCACAATATCAAAACTCTTTACATGGATCAATTGTAATACAAAATGCAGGTGACAATATGGTAAGTTATTTTGTTCTTCATTTATAATACAAACATGTTTGTAGCTTTGATTGAAATCTCATTTTGGACTTAGAAATTTTTAGCAAGATAAAACTGTTTATTAGTATCATTTTGGACTGGGAAGACAGTGCAATGCTCACCTGATAGCTTTCACCAGGACCTGTGAGGCTGCTCCTTTGAGCTTTGTTCCTTTATTCATCCAAGTGATCAACATGCCAGTTTTCCTGCTTCCACCATGGCATCACCACTCTATTCTCAACACAGCAACTATGGGGACCCTGTTCAGACAGGGATCAGATTATCATGACTCTAGTCATTCACACCCTTCCTGGGTTCTCATTTCCCTCAAAGTGAGGGTAGCGTCTTCACAATGATATCCCAGCCCACATTGGTTCAACAAGCAACATCTTCCTGCCCAGAAAACATGAGGCACACTCCCTCCTTGACATTTTCTCCCTCCTCTGCCTCAAAATCTCTTCTGCCTGGTCTCTTACATTGCTCTCCTTCCTTCTCTACAAGTCTTTGCTCAGAAGTAAACTTCTACTAGGTGCGGTGATGTGCACCTGGATTCCCAGCCATTTGGAAGCCTGAGGTAGAAAGATTTCTTGAATTTATTATTTCAAGTTCAACCTGGGTTACATAGCAATACCTTGTGGAAAGGAAAGGAAATGAAAGACAAGGAAAGGAAAGTCACTGTACCTTTTCACTAAGGCTTACTTTGATCAGTGTATATTAATTTGTCTCACTTCACACACATGCAGTTATATTTGTTCTTCTGTTCTATTTTTTCCATACCCCCTTATCTTTATTTAAAATTATATAGTGTTTTTTATTATTTTTTATTGTCTGTATTATGACTTGTAGTATAACCAAAGTGAATGCATATACTAGTTTGCCAGTTCAGTTTAAATTATGCCTCTTGTCTTAGTGTGATAATCAGCAACAGCTCCTTCACTGTCCAGAGTGCTGGATGATTAATTTATGGTCACTGTACAAACAGCAAATGCTATGCTCAATAAATATTCTACCCCTTAGAACCTTCTTCAATTTGGCTGAGAGACAGTATTGAAATGAGGCATGCAAGGTTCAGAAATGGTAGCAGAGAAGAGATGCTAGAATTTAGCAAGTCATTCTCTGGAGTAAGTCCATTAATCTTTGATATTTCAAAACAGAGTTCCAGTCACTAACAAATAGCACAGTGAAGTTGGCGCTTCTTGAAACCGGGGTGAAAGTGAACAACAGCTGCACAGTCAAAAACCAAACTAAGAAACAAGGTTCGTAAGTCTTTATTCTATTGAAAAAAAGCACTTTGGTAACTTTGCATATATTCAAAAGCATTCTTTTGTTAATGAGTACTGTGCTACTGGTGGATTCAGGAAAGATTACCACAAAATATGACACCTGATATTTGAGAAAACAAAGGAAGTAGGCCATAGAAACGAGAAACAACTCTTCTTACCTGTCAGCCCATAATTAGGGTCATGAACCCTAAATGGCATTTCCCTGAAAATAGGTCACAAGACGCTCGTTCCAGAAGGATATCATCCTAAGCCCTGAGGAAAGGAGTATCACATAAGATTGCCAAGATTCATCTGAACAAACAGAGGTTATTAAATTTCATGCTGCAGCTCATGATCATTTCATCATAGCCTCATTTCATTCAGTCACAACCATGCACTTCTTCATCAGACTTAGCACAAAATACCTGCAATTTTCCCTGAGTCTCAGGTCTTTGCCATTTCTGAATGTTCTCATGTCATGGAAAACTTGTATTAAATAAAACTGGGGGTGTTGCTCAGTGGTAGAACACTTGCCTAGCATATATTTGTCCCTGAATTTTATCCTCTGTACTGTAAAGAAGATCCACTAGGAAGAAAAAGTTCAGAAATAGAGGTGCACACCTGTAATTCCAAGACTCAGGAGACTGAGACAGGAAGATCACCATGAGTTTAAGGCCTGCCTGGGCTGCAAAGCCAGTAAACTCTGTCTCAAAAAACAAATGAACAAGAAAACAAGCAAAAACTACTTATAGTAATTTGTCTTTTGTTATAGGAGTCTCAACCATGGACCTTATGATGCATAAGGAAAAATAACTGTCCTCATCTGATTTCTGTTTTACCTCTTGACCCTTTTCTCGATATGTATGTATATGTTCATGTATATAAATATATTTTAAAACTAATATTTCGCTTTGATTTGTATTATCCCTAGGATCAGTTTTCTCTTGCTGTCCTTACACACTGCCACAAATTTAGCAACTTTAAACACAAGTTTGCTGTATGCTGAATGTCAAAAGTATAGTTTTGGTTCAGGGAGTTTTTCTGCTCTGAGTCCCAGAAGCCTGGGATGAAGGCATTGGCTATCTTTTAGCTCTGGGAGTTGTTCCCCTTCCAGAACCATTTAGCTTGTTAAAAGAATTCAGTTCCATGTTGTTAGAGGACTCAGCCCACATTTACTTGCCAGATGTTGTCTAATTCACCTCTGATTCTATAAGCTGCATTTGTTCCCTGGTTTATGGTTCCATCACCTTCAAAAGCAGTAACAGTGGCTCATGAACCAGTCACACTTTGAATTTTCCCCAACCTTCTCTTCTACCATGTCTTTCCTCTCCTCTCCTTTTCTGCTGCATGTCTCTGACTGACTTCCTGCGTCCTCTACTTTTCTGCCTCCTCTGCCTTCCTGCGTCCTCTACTTTTCTGGGCTTATTTTACTCCAAGGGCCTCACACAGGTAATTCAATATATTCTTCCTATTTTAAAGCTAATAGGTTAGTAACTGTAAGGATATCTACAAATTTCCTTCATAGCAGTACCCAGATTAGTACTTTATTGAAAAAGCAAAACAAAGGGAATTTTGGGTAGGGACACCTTTAGAATTCTGTCAACCAAACTCATCCTGTTTTTCAAAGTGTGTACTTTACAGAACTTTTCTGAAATGTTTATTATCAGTCATACAATTTGTTTCCTTGTGAGTCTCATGGTCTTCTGCCTTTCAGTTTCCAAATTCTGCCTGTAAAGGTAGATAAATGGATGGGCAAAATCAATGGTTGTACTTAAACAATACAAAGGAACAATTGTACTCATAGGGTCAAAACTTAAGTGTGAGAGTGGGTAGCTTTTGCTGATACTCACTTCCCTTCATTCCTTCCTGTCAGCAGAATGTCCAGTGAAAGCAAACTCATGGAGTGAAAAGAATGCCCAAGTTTCTTATTTCCAAGGAACTGAGGGCAGTTTGGAAGATATGCATGATGCTCAGGAAATCTCAACATAGTTACCAAAATGGTGCTGCCAATCTATATACAGTTTTTTGTTAATCTGTCTTTTGTTATAGGAATCTCAGCCATGAACCTCATAATGCATACGAAAGGAATCTACTTCCACCCACTGTTCTATTTTAACTCTTAATCTTTTCTCAATACTTATTCATTTACTCCTATAGATGAGTATATTTTAATATGTTTTCACTATGATTTGTATTATCTCTTGGATCTGTTTTCTCTTTTTGTCTTAATAAAAGGAATTTGGAAGGATTATATAAACCATGACCCACTGGGTATCAATTGTGATAAGGTGACTAGGAGTGATGATGATCAGCCACTATGATAAATTCTAACAGAAAACTGGTCAAAGGTAAGTGTCTAAATGTAGTCCCTGTACCTTCAGCATCAGCATTACCTGGGAACCTTTTAGAAATACAATTTCTAGGGTAGTGATGGCAAACCTTTTAGAACTTTCCATGATACAAACAACCTGCTGGGGCGTGGGTGTTGTAGATTTGCCACCACTATTTTAGGGTCTCGCCACAGGCATATTGAATTAGAAACCCTGGGAATAGAGTCCCTGCAGACTATGTTTGAAGATGCTCTCCAGATCATCTTGATACAGTCCAAAAGGGATTCCAAAATGGATTTCAGTAGGATTTTCAAAGTAGTTTCCTTTTCTAAGAAGGCTGCTCCTAAGGAAGGGAACATACACACATGCACACATGCAGACGCACAAGCGTCAAACAAAGGCAGGATACTCCTTAGTTAGGCCAACACGTTACATAATAAACTGAAAAAGATGCATTATCTAAAGGGGGTAAAAGTAACTTAAAAACACCAAGAAGATCCTTAGTTGTCTTTTACATAGTAACACAGTGTTAGTGATTTTCTGAGATTGTCTGGACATAGAACTTAAACAAGACATTTCATTAATACTAAATTTGACTCAGAACAGGAGTTTATATTGCTCAAAATTTCTGGGAGTATTTACAGACTACAACAATTGGAAGTTATAATTAGTGTTCTTGGGTAGGAATATTTATATTTCACAAAATATCTCTTAAATAGTTATGATCAATTTCATAATTTTTAACCTTGTAGCAAAAGCCATGGAAAAAACTGCCATTTCACACAGATTCCCTATACAAATTTAATGTATTCCTAAGTCATCCCATTGCAGCTTTTCAGATCTGTAAATGTCTCACTCATGACATAAGATATGGAAGGCCATGTAACCAATTTATTGTTATATAGCAAATACAGAATAAAAGTAAAGGTTTAAACAGCAACAGGGTACCCTGCGTGCCTATACAGTGAGATTTTCTTTGGCTAAATTTGAGTGTGAGGATGGCAAACTGTCCACCCATCTGAGAGTTAAGGAATTCAGTGTGAGTGAATGCAGCAGGTAGAGGGAATAGAAGGTGTCAAGGACATCGTTAAACATATATGTCTGCCTGGCCTCGAAAAAGAGAGGAACGAATCTGTTTACAGAAATTAAAGCTATGTTCTCTTTTATCTTTCTTTATTAAATAATGATTGACTCTCTTTTCACTGTGACCTTGTGCTTGCATTTTTGTTTTTTTGTGTTTTGGTTGATCTGAAATCTCAAAGTTGCAAAGAAAGGTTGCTTTTTTATGTTTTACATGCAAATTTCAACATATTCAATGAGCAGCTGCTGAAACATGTTCTTTTAAAGATGCTTGGATTCTAGTTCTGCCCCTTTCAAGGTCTAAGACTGAGCAAGTCCCTTAAGATGTCAGCACATTATCTGTGAAATATAATAGTTCTTATCCCTATGGTTATTTTAAAGAATAAATGATTTTGTAATTGTCAAGTACTTAGAACTATCTCTAAAAAGTGTGGAAACACAAAATTTAAAAATTACTGTTGCTGTGGTGGTAGTCATCGCTAAAATTTCTAAGTCTCACACTTTTCATTCCTTATCAAATTCATACCAGATGCCAGGCCAGCAAAACTATAGCAGAAAATAGAGGCTATTGATTGATGGGGAAATAAGTAAGATTCCCCAAAATACTGCACTCTGCATTAAAAGTACTTCTTGTCTTTTCTCCTTAACCATGGGTTCAGTTCATTAAGGAATAGTAAAACAGTAAAAGAACATTTAAAAGTTACTTTAATGACCTGGAAATTTGCCCTTTTAGCATTTGTAAATAAAAAAGGTGGAAACCAACAAAACCGCATTTTAAAATATTTCCACATAATTTAAAGACAACACTAGTGAGAATGAGCAGTCTTGTGCAGTAAAAGAAACCCAGCACTGTAATAGGCGATTAAAAAGGGATTATTTGTCTTTTCCCTTATATACAATTGTGTCTGTCTATTTAATAATTCAATATGAAAATTAAAACTAAATAAGAAAACTACAAGTGATTATCTCAACACATACAGACAGAAACATTTGATGATGTGCAATGATCATTCATAATAACAACTTTCAGAAAACTGAGAACTAGCAACTTTGAATGTCTGAAGTTAATATGTTATTTACATCATTCTACAAAATAAATTTATAGGAGAGTGGAAATTATTTAAAAGTGAGCAAAAATAAGCTGGAATTGAAGATGGTGATAAAATATGAAATCATAAAATCATTGCATTTATAAAATTTTAGTTGATAGATAACATTGCATGATTTATCATTTACAACATATATTGAGTTATATATACATAATGGTAAATCTAGGTTAAGTTAAATCTAAATAATTAACAAATGCTTTAGTTATTCTTATAATGATAGCATGTACATCATTATCTTAATATTTTTCAAGAATTTGGCATATCCCCATTAACTACTTGCTGTACAATAGATCTTTTGGAGTTTATTTTCCCCACCTCACTGTAACATGTGGCCATTTTTTGTTCAGATACCCTGTCTATCATGGGGAGGCTAGAATCCTACCCTATAGATCTCTTCTTTGGTTGAGTTAAGCTAACAGAGTAGGCAAGTCAGTGAACTCTGGAGAGTTGTCTGTCTGTCACCATGGTGTAGGAAAAGGAAAATGAGCCATATCTGTAAAGAAGACACTTCTACTCCCATTCATTTGGTTAAAGAAAATTTGAAGTTTATATTTAACGTCAGGAAAGTGAAAAAGCCCAATGCTCCTAAGTGCTGTCCAACAGAGGAAAAATAACATATTTGTAGACCATCCTAGTGATTCAACAGATAGAATTACATTATTCCTAAAATGCCATACAGGTAGGCAAGTTCCTATTGGTATAAACAGAAAAGCTACTCAAAGAGACATCTAGCATTACAATTTCTTAATTTTTAAGCAGTTCCCATGTTCTGTATTATATGCTTTGGGGATTGTTGTTAATATTAATGCCAAGTATACGGAACTAATTGTAAGACTTAATTTCATGTGTCCTTGTCCCTTAAAGTCGTGCTATTATGTTCACTGTTTCTATTTTTTTATTAGCACATGTCTGCTGTACATTATACTTACATTTATTTTAGGGAATAGGTACTTAATATATCTTGATTCTTTTTATTCCCCTAGCTTCCTCATCCTCCTTCCACCACTATCTCTGGATTCTTTTCCCCATTTATTATTATTATTATTATTATTATTACTATTACTATTACTAGTTCATGTTTGTGAACTAGTTTTTTAAATAATGACATTCATGTGGGTAGTTGGTATATGTACATGGCACATATTTTTTATTTTATTTTAAAGAGAATAAAACAAAAGAGGACAGAACAAAGTAGATCAGAACAGAGCAACATAAGCAACACAGCACTTTACAACAAGACAGCCGGATATTACCGTAGCTACCATAATACCTCTTTCTTTGTAATAGTTGAGCATGGCTTCAAATACAATAATATCAAACATAACAACATATTATAAAACCATTCAAAAGAGTGAAAGAATTACAGGGTATTCTGAACCGAATAACAGAAAATGATCAATGGGTACTATAATATTTCATTTTCCATAAAAAAATTGTTTATACTATCACATATATTAAAATCCCATTAAGATACAACATGATAGAACCGATGGTAATAGAAGAATAAAATCATGGTAGGACTTCTAAGCAAGACGATATTAAATCATCAATGGCTACATGGCACATCTTAAATTTGAAATTCTGCTTCTCCTCTCCTCCACCCACAACTTCAGTCTCTTTGTGCCCTTCCCATTTGCATAGGATGTATCTTCCTATTTCCTTTTAATAGTCTTTTATTTTGCTCTTTACTTCATTTGTACTGGGGATTATTCAAATGAGAGAAGTGATACAGTATTTAAGCTTGTGCATTTGAAATAGTTCATTTAACATGACATCTACAAGGTGCATGAGTTTTCTTACAAATATCTCAAATTCATCCTTATTTATAACCAAATAGTATTTCAAGATGTATAGATGCTATATTTGTTTATCTGGTGATAACCATATAGGCTATTTCCAAGTTTAGCTATTATGAATAGTGCTGCTACAAGCATGCATCTTTGAAATATGTTTTTAACTCGGGGAGTTACCTAGAAATAATATTCAGCTGAATAGAATTCTAGATTTCTAGGGGATTTTTTTTTTATTTTTTGAGAAAAGCTCCTACTTATTTCCATAAAGGTTATATTAATTTACATTGCCATGAACAATGTAGAAGAATTCCTTTTTCACTGCAAATATGAGAGTATTTGTTGCTATTTGATTTCTTTTTTAAAAATTTTATTTAAAGAGAAAAAAAGCAAAACATCAAAAAGCGTAGAAATAACACAGAATTTCAAAAATAATAAACAGTAATAAATCACTAGTTGATAAATTACATACTGTCATCTTAGAAATAGTTGTTCAAGTTATAAAATTAAAGCATTAAAAAATGGACAGTGAGACTGCAAACAGATCTGTTCAATGACCTAAAAAAAGCTTAGTAATATGGTTATCTATCTTATGCATTTAAACATACATGCAGTTATATCCTTTAGGGCATTTTCTTTCTCCCCTTTTTTTTTACAATAGTGATTGAACATTTTGTGTCTTATTACTCCTACAGTTTTTATTACGTTTTACACTAGAGACACAATGTGATATTTACAAATATGATTATTATTTATTTCACTTTGTGAGTATAGTCTCCAGTTGCCTCCCTTTACCTATAAAAGCCTCAAGAGCATCCTTTTTATAGCTGAGTAATATTCCATTGTATAAAGATACCACATCTTTTTCATCCACTTGGCAGTTGATGGGCATTTTTGTTTTTTCCAAGATTTAGCTATCAAAAATTGTGCTGCTATGAACATTGGTGCACATATATCACTGTGATATGACCTTTTCAGCATTTTTGGGAAAATGCCCAGGAGGAGAATAGCTGGAATGAATGGAACTTCCAATGATATTGCCGTTCTTTCCAGAATAAGGTCAATATCATTGTTATTTTAAATTGCAGTTCTTGAATAACCCATGAAGTCAAACATTCCTTCATGAATTTATTAGTAATCTGTATTTCTTCTTTTGAGAAGTGTCTATTTATTTCAGTTACCCATTTTTTATTGAGTCTTTATTTTGGGGCTGTCCAGTTTTTTTAGTACTTTATATATTTCAGATATTTATGCTTTTTGTGAGATGCAGCTGGCAAAACTCTTTTCCCAATCTGTAGTTGTCTCTTCACTTTGTTGATTAGTTCCTTTTCTGTGCAGAAGTATTTTTTTAAAATTTTCTGTGACCCCATTTGTTGAATTTTACTGGTACTTCTTTTGCAATTGGAGTTTCGTTTAGAAAGTCCTTGACTACACCTATGACTTTAAGAATTTTACCTATTTCATCTGCCAGTATATTGCATTTCTGTTTTAATATTTAGATCTTTGATTTGTTTTCATTTTAGTTTAGTACATAAAGAGAAACACTGGTTTAACGCTAACCTTTTGCATATGGATAGGCAGTTTTCCAAGTACCTTTTGCTAAAGAGAATATCTTTCCTCCAAAGAATGTTTTGGGCCTCTTTGTCAAATTTCATACAGCTGAATGTGTCTGGGGTTGTGTCTTTTATCCTTTATTCTGTTCCATTGATTCATGTGTCTGTTTTTATTTCAGTGCATGCTGTATTTATCACTCTTACCTTGTAGTATAACATGAAGTGACGTATTCTGATTCCTCCTACTGTGTTTTTGTTGCCCAGGATTGTTTTGTCTATTCTGGGTTACTTGTTGTTCCATTTGAATTTTATGATTTGTTTCTCTAGCTTTGCAAATAATGCTGTAAATATATTGTTTGGGACTGCATTTATTCTCTACATCAGTTTTGGTCGTCTGGGAATTTTGAAACTATTGGTTCTGGCTACTGAGAAACGGAATATATTTCTCTTCTCTAGTGTCTACTTCAATATCCTTTTTCAGAGTACTATAGTTTTCATTGTAGATAGTTTTCACTTCCCTGGTTAGGCTAATTCCTAAGTATTTAATTACTTTTGATGCTACAGTGAATGGTATTGTTTTTTAAAATTTAATCTCCATGAGTTCATTATTGTGTAAGGAAATGCTGTTGAGTTTTTTGTACTGATTTTGTATCCTGATACATTGCTGAATTTCATGATTCATTCTAAGGGTCTTTTGGGGAATTTTTGGTTTCTCTATGTAGAGGATCATGTCACCTGCAAATAATCATAATTTGACTTCTTCTTTTCCTGTATGTGTACTTTTTTTGTCTTTCTCTTCCCTGATTGCTCTGATTAGTGTGTTGAGTAGAAATATTTCTTGTTTAACAACTTTCCTTTTTAACAACTGTTTGGGCTTATGACCAGAGGATGCTGTTCACACCTACAACCCACCACTGAGACTTACACCTCTTTTTTTGTACTGTTCTGTACATTTTTAAATAGAGCTTCAACATCTTTTTTGCATGGTATACTTTGTTTATACACTATTGTATTTTTTGCTGATTTTACTGTACAGTACAGAATTATAGTTTCATGTTCTGTTATACATTACATTATTAAGTCTAAGCCAGGCGTGGTGGCACATGCCTGTAATCCCAGCACTTGGGAGGCGAAGGCAGGAGAACTGCCATGAGTTCAAGTCCAGTCTGGGCTACATGGTGAGTTCAAGGCTATGGTGAATTACGTAGCAAGATCCCATCTCCCAAAATACCAAAAGCAAAAACAAAGAAAAAATAAAGTGAACCATGTTATTACATGTAGGAGTTATTCAAATAAAAGCAAAGTCATCAAACTGAAGTTTCCTTTGACGATTTCTTTGTTCTGAATATCACAATGTACATATTATATACAATTCCTAATTTAGTGATTGATTCATTGAACTACCTAGTTGTAGGAATGGAACTTGATCATTAAATGACGAGTGTTGTACTATGTTCAGCAGGAGTAGTTACACTGGGCACCCGTGTCCAGTATTTGGTAAATACATATTCACAAATATTGTCTCTTCCCACTGCACTGTTCCCTTAACTAGTATGTCATGATCATCTTTGCCTCTTTTGATCATTTTAGCTTGAAATTTAGTTTATCTGACAGAAGACTGCTATCCCTGCTTGTTTTTTTGGGGTCCTAGTGCATAAAATACTGTTTTCCGTGCTTTTATTTTTATTTTTAGTCTATGAATATCTTTTTGAGTTAAATAAGTTTCTTGAATGTCACAGAGAGATGGGTTATGTTTCATTTTTAATCCAGTCTTCCTGTCTGTGTCTGTTAATTGGAGAGCTGATGCCATTAATTTTGAGAGATATACTGAAACCTATTGATTTATTACCATTATTGCATTTTTTCTGGTTGATGACTCCTTTATTTTTCTTTGTGTTTGTCTATTGGCCTTGATTGTTATATGGAGAAAAGGAAAGTAACACACACACACACACACATACACACACATCTGGCTAGAACCCAGATCAAATACTCCAACAAGAGAACACATATGCAATTCTCATGTAATCAGTACTCCATAAAGCCTGAGTGTCCACACAGTTAATTTCTTCCCTTATTTGTGGTCTGTTTGTAGGGTAATAGACCAATTTCTCTGTCACTTTGTGTTTTGCTGCCAGCAGTTCTCCGACTCAGCCTAATCTGTCTTTTACTTTGAGCTCAAATCTTGCACTAATCATATCTCCAGACTTCTCCTTCCCAGCTAGCAAGAAGAATCTAGCATAGTACATGGGCTTGGTTTAGGGACTTCTGCTGCCCTAGCATGATGATGATGATTGTTTAGAATTTCCTGCTAATTCATCCTTTTTTGATCTTTGTGGAAATGGCAGGGAAGAACTCACTCTGGACTACCTGCTCAGTTTCATTCCCACTTGTCTCTAAGAGTATGATCAGTGGTAGGTCTTTGCCTGTAACAAAACTCTCTGGTATTCTTTTCAAAAATCTAGAATTATGTTTAACAGAATTTGTTTCTACCCTAATTTTTGTCATCTGCTTTCTTATTATTAATTTTCACTGATGCATAATAATTATACATATTTATGCAGTTCAGTATCGTAGTTCAGTACATTGTATACAATATGCAATGATCAAGTCTGGGTAATTAGCACTTACAGTATCTCAAATATTTATCTTATCTTTGCGTTGGAAACATTTAAAATCTTTTCTCCTAGTATTTTGGAATGCATGATAAATTATTGTTATCTGTATGGCAGATAGGATTGTCACAAAAATTTTCAGTCAAAACAGTAAGATATGCATACACACAGTGCCCACTTCATAGGTAACTATAGTATTTTTTTTTCTTGTCAATATAATTCCTTTTATCAACCCTGATCTAAGGGTAGACCAGGCCATCTCCTTTTCTGTGTTCTTAGAAAGCATAGGGGAGGATGGTACAAGTTTAACAACTATTTGAAGCAGTATATAGATAAACAGCATTCTCTTAACCACCTGTTTTCATCCCTACTCACTCATCTAACTACTTATAGGTCTGCAGATGAGGAAGTAAAAGGAAGCACAAGAGGACTAGAGTTTTGATTTGTTTGAAGGGTTTTATAATGACTTTATTTTCTCTTACTGATGGTTGCCACACCACAGCTGTATCATTTCATTTCTAGTGGTGCTACCCATGTGACTGTCTTGTAAAACTTCTGCTGTTCCTGCTTGTTTGCTTTACATTAAAGTGGAGAATGAGCAAAAGAGGGGGAAGCATTATTCACAGGTCACTTGCATACCTGAAATTCAAAAGGATGGTGGTTCTTGAAATCTTTAAGCTGCCTTGTTTTCTATCTACCAAATCCCCAGTGTTTTCTTACAAATACAGTTAGTAAGTAAGCTTTGATTCATAACATTAATTAAAACTGTGACACGTTGAAATAATCAGAATAAGTAAATTTTATAAATGTTGTTTTCATTATTTGGCTAAATTTAGTTTTACAAATGAATTTAATGACTGCGAAGGTAACAAAATAGTAGAGCACTTACCTAGCATGGGTGGGGCCTTGGGTCCATGCACAGCAAATAACTAAATAGCCTGGGGATTTCAGTGGCAGAATGTGCATGGACCTGAGTTTAGTTCTCAGTATAAATAAAGTTTTTACATCTTGGTAAGTTTAGTCTTTTAAAAATTTATTTTAAGAAAGTTTGACTATTGCAGTCCATAGTTAAGCTAATAAATTTTGTGTAAGGTCAACTTCATACATCAGATATGACTAAAACTACTTTTTATCTATTAAAATAACCAGTAATACTAGTTATCTTCTAAATGAATATTTAACAGTCTTAACTTTTGCATAAATATTGTAAAATAGTTTAATTGTTTTAATTTTGATTTGACATTGGTAAATGTAGCTCCCTATACTCAGGAAAAGCTCCCTCAAAACCTGGGAAATGACTTCATTAAATCTTTGAAAGCATATTCTGAAAATCACAAAAATTTGTAAAATATTGCTTCAAAGTAAATAATTAAAATATGTGATATTTAGCAATGTAAAATAAACCTAAATGAATGCTCTCAATCCTAACTGCATATTATTTAAATTCAAAATTTTTGGTCTTAACATTTACACAACTAGTATAGTTTTGTTTTTGTTTTTGTTTTTAGAAACTGGTGTTTTATACTGTCAATCTCATTCCCACTTTGCTGAAGTGTCTGCAGAACAGCTCAAGACCACTCGGTGGTGGTTCCTACCCACTCAGTGGCCTGCGCGGTGGGGGCTGCTGACCAGTCTTCTGTGGCTGGCTGAGCACTCCAGTCTGCTGTAGGGACCTGCTGAATGGGCACAGAGGGCACCTGCATGCCTTCAGACTAGTCTGCAGCCTCAGGCTGAGCAGCAGTGAACTCGGGGGCTGGTGCAGTCCATTCGCCCTGGAATTCTTCCTTGGTCACTGCCTTTTCAGCAGCAGCCTGTTCTTCCTTTTCAATCTCTTCCGGGTCCCTGTAGAAGTAGAGATCAGATACTACAAAGCTACAGTGATAAAGTCAGTATGGTACTGGAATAGAAACAGACCCGAGGATCAGTGGAATAGATTGGAAGATACAACCACAACTGCAAACTCACTCAAGCACCTCATCTTTGATAAAGGGGCCAAACATGCTCGCTGGAAGAATGACAGTCTCTTTAACAAATGGTGCTGGAAAAATTGGCTGTCCATA
>PVJX010041876.1:0-14443 GCA_004027295.1 Dolichotis patagonum
TGTATTTTACTAACATTGGCTGTACATATAAGTAGGCATAACTAGATAATGTGCGTAATCCCTAACTGTAGAAGTTTGAAAAACCACCATCTGATAAAGGAGTAAGGGCTAGCCATGATTAAATTAGAGAATTCCTGAATCTCTCCCTGGAGATTGACCTATTGCTTCTTTGAGAAAAACTGTATTTTACTAACATTGGGCATTGGTAGGTAGGGCTATTGGGTCAGTAATCAAAATATCTAGTGAGAAAGGAAAAGTAGCACTTCTAAGTTCAAAAGTACAGAGATAAGAACTAAATATAGACTGGAGGGAATAAACTCACAAGGATGGAGCAACACTATACCCAGGCACTCTTTGCACCTGAATTTAGTTCAGTCTTTGTAATAGTCCTTTAAACCAAGTAACCGTTATTATTTCCATGTTATGCAAGAGGGACCAGAGCCTCACTGAAGAAGGGTCAAGGGCTTTGCCCAAGGTTATGAGAGGTGTTCCACACATCACTCTTTTTCTGCCATGAGTCATAAACTTTCCAGTAGATTACCAGGATCACCATGGGAAACATCAGCAAAGAAGTGGGAAGAAATCTCGTTTGCTCGGCACAGTGCTATGTACTCCTTGTCACAACGAGAACTGCTTTCCCATTACTCCCCAGTGTTTTTTCTATTTTTAATACCTGAGATTGAACACAGAGCCTTCCTGAAGAGCTACATCCCCACCCCATTCCTTTAAAAAAATTCTTTGAGACACGGTCTCACTATTACTCAGGCTGGCCTTGAACCTCAGATCCTTCTGCCTTAGCCTCTAGAATAGCTCAGGTTACGGGTGTATGCCACCATATCAGGCTAGAAAAATGTATTTTGATTCTGGTCACTATTCTGATGGTGAGAGTTGTTGGCAAAGTTGGAGATCTATGAGTAGCTTAGAGCATAATGTATCCCTCATATAGCTGCATATTCTGGTCACACGTATTATCTTGTGCCCTACTCAAGTCAGGTATTGGTAGACAGTGTGAGGTCCAACACTAATTGGAGATCTGGGAACTAGCAGTCTCAGCATCCTTGGAGCTGACCAGCATGCTGTCCCTGCTGTCAGCAGCTTTTGTTACTGTCTTACAGAATGAATCTGATGTGCATTTGTTCCCTAGCCACCTGAGGCACAGTTCAGTTCTGTTAGGAAATAAATCAGTATTATCTTTCCCATGCCTGCAGATGCACATTCCGCCCCCTCCCCACCCCTAGCTTTGAATGGTGCACCAACCATAGAGGCAAACAGCTGTTCTTGAATTGTTAACTTTGGGTCATTATAGTATTTTATTAACCACCAAGACCTTGTGAAGTTCCCTCTTATCTGTTTTCATCATCCTTTAAGGATAATGAGCCTCCTTAAATACATCTCTGGAATTTTAACTCCTCTGGATTCCCCTCCTAAAGGTATGAAATTTATGTTTGTAAATCCTCTTCCTTTTCAGAGACGAGTTCTTTTTGGTGGAACATGCATTGAGGAAAAAGAATAGGGATAAGCATTCTTTCATTAGCATCACTCAGGATCTAAGTCTTTGGATTAAAAAATATAATACGTTTTATTTCACCTACTCATTTATACACTACTAAAAGAGATAATTTAGAAAACTATGTTATGAAAACATCAATTATAGCAGAGCACAAAAAGAAATACAAGAGTACAGATCAAACATAACCTAAGGGTCACCAGCTAAACCTATAAAAGCCTTTCAGGTATTTCGTGATCACTTGCCATGCAACAGTGTGCCTTTCTGTGAATTTACCAGTGTGGCAAAAGGTTACTGTCAGACTGCAGTAGAGCAACTAAAGGTCGTCTCAGGAGAGAAATCATCTAAGCCTCTGCTTGAGAATGGAGTAAACCTTTTTCTCAGTGCCTCAAATGTGAAGAGCTATAATTGCATATATATTGGATACAGATCATATCAAGTGAGAGATGCAGTGATATGATTATGTACAGCAGCTTGACTGTGAACAAATCTTTTTGTCCTCACATGGTAAAATTGATGCTATGTTTCAATATTCTCTGCTTGGACTTTTGTTTTGTTTTGTTTTTTGGTGCCAGGAATCGAACTCATGACCTAGTGCTTGCCACGTAGACACTTATGCCACTGAGCTAAATCCCTAGCCCACTCTACTTGGACTTTTGAAGAAATTCAGCAAGCAAAAAGAAAAATATGTTTATTAGACATATTTAATGTCTATAAAATTAATTTGAATAGAAAATAAGAAGTTTTGCAGAAATCCCCCTTCCTAGTGCTTGAAACTTTTATCAACATTGACTTATGAAAAGAAATTACACAATTTTAAGAGTATATGTGGGAAAAGAAAATCTCCTTAGAATTTATGAAAATTACAGCTGGGCATAGTGGTACACACCTGTAATCTCAGCTCTCAGGAGGTTGAGGCAGGAAAATCATTGCAAGTTCGAGAGAGGCCTGGGCTACAAAGTGAGCTCAAGGTCAGCCTGAACTGCATAGTAAGACCCTGTCTCAAAAAGACAAAAAAAGAATTTAGAAAAATTTCCTTTAAAACAATCTGGCATAGTCAAGTGTAGGATAGAATTATGTAGGAAGCCACTATTCAATATTCCACATGCAATCATATAAAAATATAAGTTTTGCCCTCTTGAATGTAAGTAAAGTTTTTCCCCCTCTCTTGTTCTTCATGGCATAGTCATGAAGTAGGTTGTTTCCCCAATCCCATGTTGACTTTAACACACACATACTGTGTATGTTAACAAATACATTGGATGCTTTGAAAAAGCTTCCCTTAAATTCTATGACAAGTATCCATTCCCCACCTCCATTGAAGTAATAAGTGGTATCCCTGGGGAGAAGCTGTGGATCAAATTTTTCCATTCAATGGCCAACTACTAGTAGATATTTTAACTGAAAAACAGGAAATATGCCAATACTCTCTACAGAAAACATAGAAAGGAAAAATTAAACATGAAACGAGATACTGGGTCCACATGAGTATGGTCATATGGACAAACTTCTATGGTTGTTGGATTATTCCTTTTTTTTTAAATGAACATGGCAATGGCAATTAATCATCTCCCTTTTACTTTACAGTCCAGTTTAACTACAAAAAGTGTTATTTTTGCTACTGAATGTTTGTACATAAACCTTATTTAAAGGGCAGGTTCTTGCAGTGTAGTGAGCCTGAATCACGGTATTATAAAAAGTGTGTCTGTTTTGGTAGACAATTTATCTTTTAAGGACAGGAATAATGACCATAGTGGACAGTAAAAGCACTGGCAATTTTTCCTAGGTAGCAGAGAAAGAAGTTTAAATGAGCAGTGTACTCCCTAGCTTCTACCCAGTCCAACTGTTACCTTTATTCTTCTTTGCTGAAGTGCAAATTAAATTGATCCCTTTCCATCCATCTCCTCAGATACATCCAATACAACTAAGAATAAATGAGAACTGCTAGCAGAAGTTTCTACCAAAGGGTAGAACAAGTAGCTTATTACCAGATTTGTAGATTCTCCATTATTTTGGTTGCTAGGAATTTTAGATGAAGCTCTGAAGACAATGAAGTTAGTCTGAATTGGAGCCAGTATGAAACTTTGAAAGGGACACTGAATATGGCTTTATAAGTAGTTGGGTGCCCTAAGGAAACCAGCAATATATTTGTGAATGGCCCTAATTGAGAGTATTGAAGATGACCACCAAATCCTAACTATAAAGCAAAGTATCCAGGAAGTTAGAAGTGTTACTAAATGTTATACATGCTATCCTATGAAGCCAGTCTCATGTCTCCAACCACCTGGATGATCTGCTTCTCACTGAAGAGCAAAGAATCAGTTCCTAAAACTTATTCCTAAAAGACTTATTTCCTATTCTCTAAAAGCTTTATGTATATACACAGCCAGAGTTCAGAGCTGCCAATACAGAAGTTGCTCTACAATTGGCTAATGAGAAAAACATTTAGAAAATAGTTTTTGACAGGAAAATATTCATATTGGAAAAAGACAAAGAGTACAGTCCTAGCTTGTGGTTTTAGCCTATTATGGAAAAGATACACAATATCCCTGGTAAATTACTAAAATTATAAAATAAGACATTGACACAGCACCAAAACAATTTAAAAAAAAAAATAATGCGCCAGTGCAAAATCAGGCACTAGATTGGTCTGTATTTTGTACAAAACTCAACACATCAAACTAAGACGTAGAACTCATGATAAAAATCTGAACTCTTGCCACTGACATTCATGATTAAAGGACTGGACCAATGACAGAATGAGGTACATCCCTGTGGATTAGGGTAGCTGATATAAGACCAACTAAAATCCTTATTTCCTAAGGGGTTGCCACGACAATCTGTGATGAATGATCCATAGCACAGCCATGTTACTGATGCTCTGACACCACCAGTTAGCTATATCTGACAGGCTGGACACCCTGGAGGTATCTGCATACACAGAGAAGGGGACCATGGAGACAGCAACACTGAGTGAACACACGCCCAGGTTACTGTGGTAGCAGCCTCTACAACAACAATTTCAATCAGCCCACAAGTGTGAGGTTTGTAAAAAAATTTTTTTTAACTACAGGTATAGTATTGTGCCTGAGAAACTAGCTCTACCCACCATGGGCAGGTGTTTGCACTGGTCCACTACCCACTTACCAAGAACGCTCTTCAGCTGCTGATGCTTCTGCAGGTTATATAGGGTCACTCTCCTGGAATAAATGCAGCCGTGTCAGAATCCACAGTTGGTATTTTCAGGAGGTTGCTCACAGAAATGTCCAGTGCCTCTGACCTCAGGAGTGGGTTGTAACAGTTATAAAATGACCCTCATCTTTCCCATCAACCTCAAGCCCCAAAGGGTACAAGGGTGGAACGGTCTCATGTTCAGGTCAAGATGCTCATTCACCCTTACTTTTCATTATATTCCCTTCAGCCCTATTGCAAACATTTATCAACAGTCATATCCCTTATTGTGTTGTGTCTCCCAGCTTTCATGGTGGATAACACTAAGTGGGTATATTAATACCCACTTATGATAAGATATAAGATAATATATATATAAACATATATATAAGATATATGATGAGTCTAGTCTAGGGCCTACAGCTTTCATTTTCAAATCATATGGGGAAGTAGAAGTACTGACTAGACTTGGAAAGAGAAAACAACATTCATAGAGCCATAAAATAAATCTTTTTTCTGAATTAAAGCTTTTCCTTTTGTGTAAACTTGCATGATTTTTATAAATTCCTCATTTAAAACAGAGAGTAGAGCAGGGGTTTTTAGTAGCCTGAATAATAAATATATTCAATCATTTGAGAAAGAAAAAGCCTAATTGAACAGTATTACATGCAAACTTTAAACATTCAGAAGCATTTAAAATACCAAAGTTTCAAATGGAGTATTTTATTCTCATGTTAGTTGCCTTTTAAACATGTACACACACACTGACACACTCTGATTGATCTGCGTGGAACAATGGTTATCTAATATCCTACAGGAAAATGAAAAATTAAAAAATATATTAATTTTTCATTATTATAGGCAATTACATCCACATCACTTAACAAAGCTATTACTGATCTGTTCAACGAAGCAGAGTGTAGAGAGGGAGGAAACTTGAGGCTAAATTCAACAGTGACAACTGAGATCTCAACATGAGAAAGCTGACAAAACATAGAATTTTGCTGTGAAATTTCTCTCTGCAAAATATGGAGAAAAGTCTATCAATGAGTAGCAAATAAGAGAAGGTGGTGAATTTTTTCAGTCAATTCTCTTCACAGTATGGTGCACAGGCATCAAGAAAATTGCTTAGTCTTTCTCTGGTACCAATTTCAGAACTTTTCCAATTGCAATGGTCTTACCCTCATCTCGTAAAGTAAAACGACCCATCTGAGGAAAATCTTTAAATGTCTCGAGACAGATAGTTCCTGCTGTCCTTAAACGAGCAATGCACACTTGATCTTGTTTCACGAAACGGGGCCGTGTCTTACTTTTCTCTCCTGATTTTTTGTCTACCAAGGAGATTAAGGCTGTTATCTCAACTTCCTCAATACAAGTATGAATGTGCAGCACTGCATTATAACCTGGGCAGATGATAGATTTGTGCTCAATAATCACTATCTGAACATCAAATGTGCGTCCAAAATGGCAAAGATTACTAGGGTCACAAAGTATGAAGCCTGGAAGAATCTCTTCTTCTTCAATTCCCTTCAGTCTAATTTTGAGGTTTTCACCTGGGGCTACAAAATCAGTTTCAGTATCATCAGAAAGTATTCCAAGAACTTCCACATTGTGCTTGTTGGGCATCATCACAAGCTGCTGGCCTTTAAAAATGGATCCTGATTCCAGCTTTCCCAGGACAACAGTGCCCATATCCTTGTACTTATCCACAACTGGCAGCCTAATTGGTCCATCAATTGATCTGTTGAAGTTTGGCAAATTATCCAAGTATGGAATAAATGGTAATCCAGTGTACCAAGGGCAGAAATCTGACTGCTCTTTAATATTTGCTCCAGTCAGTCCTGAACAGGGCATAAAGTGAATATCCTTTTTTGGACTGAAGCCGACTTTTTTCAAAAAGGGCACTAGCTTTTCTTTACATTCTTCATATCTCTCACTGCTCCAATTTACTGTGGGATCATCCATCTTATTGATAAGCACTATTAAATGTTTTACCCCTGCTGTTTTGGCCAACATCGCATGCTCCCTCGTCTGCCCACCTTTTTCAAATCCAGTCTCAAACTCTCCTTTCCTGGCAGAGATTACTAGCACAGCCAAATCAGCTTGAGAAGCACCACCAATCATATTTGGGACAAAACTCTTGTGGCCAGGAGCATCTAAAATTGTGAAATGTTTCTTTTCTGTTTCGAAATAGGCACGACCCACTTCTACTGTTTTACCCTTGTCTCGCTCTTCCTGATTTGTATCTAAAGCCCAGGACAAATACCAAGTTTCTCTGTTTTTTTCCTTGGCTTCTCTTTCATATTTTTCAAGTGTCCTTTTGTCAACCATTCCAGTCAAAAACATTATTTGTCCTCCAATGGTTGACTTGCCGGCATCTACATGCCCAATGAATACCACATTTACGTGTTCTTTCTTAGGAGCACCTGATGGTACGACCACAGATTTTGATTTTCTTATTTCCTCTTTCTCCTCCATCATTTCCTGGCCACTTTCTTCAGGGGGCCCTGAATCTCCCAAGAAACTGCCCCCAGGCTCTGCTTCACTTACTTCTTTGCTGTGCTCCCATGATTCTTCTAGGACCATTTCCACCTCTCCATTTTCTACAACAGGTTCTGAAAGTTCCATGGTAACAGCTGAATTAGAACCTTCACAGGATACTAACGCTTCATCTTTGCAAGGTTCCACAGGTGCCCCCCGGCCCAGTCTTTTACCTTGAAGGTCTCCCGCGCCGGTGCAGGTTTCATCTGTGCCGGCAGAGGCAGCCAGGGGGTTGGGCGGCTGCACCGAGCCCCACAGGAAGGATGGCACGAACTCCGCGGCGTGTACGTTAGGCACGAAGGGTTTGGCGTTAACGTTGAGCTGACGGCTGAAGGCCGAGCTGAGATGCTCGCTCTGGGCCTCGGCCACTGCTGAGATTCCATCCCCGCTCGGGCCCGAACTCGGGGTTTCCATGTCCACCTGGTCCCAATAGTCGGGCGCCGAGTCGCTGCTGCTGCTGCCCGGATCCATGGTCTGAGGTCCTAGAGTGTGACGGAGGAGCTAGATAGACAGGCCAGAAGAGCGGGATATGCCGGCGTGGTTAAGGCAGAAAGAAGGAAGAGCCAAGAGGTAGCGGCACGAACCTTAGCGGCACAGCGGAAAGAGCTAGGTGCAGATGCTGCATTCGCAACTGCGGCGGCGGCAGCAGATATGGCGGCTCAACACTCTCCTCCTGTGTGTGAGCGGATCTCCTCCCCCCAACATCAACCACTTCCGACTCCTCCACACACCCCCACCCACCCGACGCCGGTCGTGGATTGACCCCTCGCTGCCATCCGTAGGTTAGGACTCCTGGGCTCTCAGACAGTGGTTAAATACAAAAGTACAATTTTTAAAAAAGAAAATTTCCATTTACTTTGTTCATCCGATTTTGGAGAACATTTTGATTGCAGTCTAATGATTAAACCTTAGGCACACCTGATTTACAATGCTACTCAAAAATCCAAATAAAAATGAAAACACCTATTCAATAAATGGAAAGTAGGATGTGAGTTAATTACCAAAATTCAGCAACCAAAAGGAGAAATAATGACAAGGCAGCGACTCATGAAACACATGAAGATGTAACTAAATTTAGCAAATGAAACTTAAGTCACTAATTTGCAATCCAAATCTTTTAATTGCTCCTTTTCTGGTAGGCCCCTATGAGCCTGTAACTTCTGTTGATGGCTCCTACAGTGTAAGGATGGGGCTACAATTTCTTTTCAAACTCAGCTCAGTGGCTGTCTGTTTGGAGAGAATTTCCAAGAAAACTTTTGTCCTAATGAAGCTTCTAATCAGTTCATATGTAGGTGCCTGGACAATGGCTGGCCTGCCATTTTGAGGACTCAGATCACTTCTTTTCCCTACTAGTTTTGATGTAGTTGTCCTACTCACCAGCACGTCTCCTGAGTACACCTTGGATTCACAGGTCAGGGATTTTCTTGCCTCATTCTGGGAGGCTGAAAGCCCACTCACTGCTAGTGTAGTATTTGCTCTAAGAATCAGTGCCATGTTAGGGCCCTTCCCAGTTTGGGGTAATGACATGAAAGAGGGCTGGTAGTCCAGTTAAAGCCATTATGCCCTCTGAAATAATCATTAAGACCCCCATCAGTAGAACTTCACTACCAGAAAGAGTTAACATTTTTGCCAAAGACTAGATGATCTGGTCTGTAAATTATCTTGATTTATAACAAACTGAAATAGAGGGCAATGTGATTTTTTAGTATAAATAGACTTGCATTTTAAAACCAACAATAAAACAAAACAACAAATTGATTTATAACTTGAGAACTGTTCTACAGACTTTACAGGTAGAGAAAGAAATCTCACAACTTGGACATTTGATGCTTTAATCCTGGAGTTGCCACTATTTTACCAGATCTGCACTATTCCAAAATCTTTAGGTATCAAACATCCCTTCATTTTTTTGCCTCAGGTAATGGCTTATTTACCATGACATGAAGAGCATATGCACCTCTATTCACAATGAACAGGAAAAATCTAGAAGTGAAATGTGTAGAAAGACTTTCGGATAATATTCCAAACATGTGCTGGGGCCATTTTTGGCCATTGTAAGAGCCTAAGATACAGATTTAGTAAAATGTCTCTGGAGAACCTTTCTAATGTATACACGTAAGGTAATTTATGCAAGAAAGTGGGCTTGCTCTAGATATTTTTCCTTCTACCATGTCAGTTACATTGGTCATGTCATGAAAATACTAGCATGTCTGATATTTCGTGCTATCTCTGATAGAAAACACAGAATACCTCACTTTTAAGCCTTAAAGGACAAATGAGAAACAATGCATAGATGTACTCACAAGTGATCATTCTTGGGTTTCAGCAGGAGGCAGGTAAATCTCAGAAAGAAAGAAACATTAGCCAGGCTGTATACAGAAAAACTGACCTTGGACAAAATGGTTTGCATAATGGGGTGCTTGTGTCTAGTCTCTTGGCTTAGAACTTTAGAAAGTTAGAAAGATGGCCTTGTAAAGATTGTGAAGGAAGATTGCAACAAGAAAACTGAAAAATAGAGGAAGATTTAAAATAGATCCATGGGGTATAGGAGAGGTGGTTGACTTGGGAATAATAAAATTATTTGAAAATAATTTTAATTACACAACAGCAGTTTGGACAAGAGAAATTAATCCTAGGTTTTGCTATTTCCTCTCTTCCCCCAATTTACAGCTACTATAATTGGGCAACCTAAGGAATAAGCAGTTTTAACTTCATCTAGGTTTAAGGAATAACACAGTGTCAAATGGCCTAAAAGGACTATAACAGGATGATCCTAAGGAGCTAGTGAACATAGAGTTGAACATGCTTTGCTGTATGTCTTACATTGTTTCTCTCAGCACATTCCAGCCTCTCCGTACTAAAAAGGATGAAAAGCCTAAGTCACCATTTCTAAGGTTGTTGCTCCTAGTGTTCCATATGTGTTTCCTCTATCAATCTAATGCATGCCAGCCAGATTTCATTTAGTACCGATCTAAGCATGAAGATATGTAAGGCAGAAGAATCTCCATGAGCTCAACAGTTCTGATAGTGTTTCCTGTTTGTAGGAAGGCAACTAAGACAGTTTCTAGGCAACTATGCCTAGAAACAGTTCCCTTACTCTCCAGAGATAGCAGCACTCCTTGGCACCGAATTCTGCTGTATAGCTGTAATGATCTATCTGAAAGTCCCAGAATAAATCTGATCCCTCCAAGCCCTAGAAGGACATAATTTATGAGCTCCTAACCCTCCATGTTAATCCGTGTGCTGATTAACATGGAATGAATTCTGTTAATATCAGCCAAACACTGATTTGTACAAGTCCTATACAGCTAAAACTCAAATGGAAGGATTGACATTTTTAACTTTTTCCTTTGTTTAACTTTCTTAACAACGTTGTCTCTCTGTTTGCTTATCTAAGAAGTGGAAATGAATCTACCTGGATCTGGATGCAAGGATGTATGTAGGCTATAGAGACCCACAGAGGTTGGAAGTATAATAGTCACTTCAACAACTTCATTATTTTCAAACACAAATAGCATTACTATAGTAAATTATGGTATATCAATCTTCAGTCAGTAATGCTTGATGGTCAACCATGTGAATAGCCTACCTAAAAATAGCCCAAGTTTGTGATTAAAAGGGAAAACAATACATCTTCCTTCTGAGGCAGTTCCCATTACCTGCAATATCCACAGTACAGTCTGGGGAATTATTCATACAATGTTTCCACAGTTAGGTGACAAGGAACCAAAAAAAAAACCATATCCTACACTACAATTCCATTGTTTTCATGCAATTAACACAAACAATATGAAGAACTTCAAAATCTGAGATTATTGGTCACTTATCTTTTTGCATTTTCTACCAGCACACAAGGGCCCTAAAATAAAGTTTGTAGACAAATTTAATTGCCTGCTAGAGAAGTGCTGCAGTAGCTCACCCAGAAAATATTCTTAATTTCAGGGTTAAAGGGTGGAAACTGAAGAGCTATAGGTAAACATGTTGGCAAAGCTATACTTGCATATATACTTACAATTCGTATGTAACTATTGCCCTGTTCCTTCAAAGTAAGGGTAAATTCAAGGGATGACCTAAATCTTCTAATTTAATCCAATACTTTTTGTGATAACCTGTACCCAAGAGAACTATTTTTTTTAATTTAAACACTAAAAAAAAAAAGAAAAAAGAGTAGTAACAATACAGAATTCCAAGGAAAAAAACAAAAAAACTAAGAAATCATTACTAGATAAATTATATACTGTCATCTTGGAAATAGTTGTTCAAGTTACAAAATTAAGACATACAAAGCAGACATTCAAACAGTGAGACTGTTAACAGTTCTGCTCCATGAACAGTAATATGGTCATACATCTTATACACTTAAACATACATGCAATTATATCAAAAGGGTAAAATTAAACACAACAAAACAGAACACAAGAAAGCAATGTAAGAGACATAAATTGCAAAGCAAGACAATCATAGATCTTCACTATCTATCATATTGACTCTTGTTGTCTTCCAAATAGTTGTCCAAATCTTCACATACAGGGAATTCACATGAAACAACATAGTATGGAACTGATCTGAACAGGATGAGGAAGGTGTTTTAGGTCTTAAAGACCAGATAATAGGGAAGCCAACAATGGCTGTCATATTGTCTCTCATTCTCTTAAAAACAGCTGTCCATACCTTCATGTATGTTGAACTTAAACAAAAAAACAGGCTAAAATCACTCTGAACAAAGAATGATAGTATTCCTGGATTTCACAACATTACTTATGGAATCAGCAATGCGTACTGTAGTGTCTTCTTTTCTTGAAAGTAGTTGTTCATTTCAACATGCATTATATAGATGGTTCTCGTAAACTGTTTATAAGTTCTACACATGCATGAGTCTCTACATGTATATCTATACTTTCTGTATTAGAGGGAAAAACAAAACAAAGCAAGACAAAACAAAACAATTCTTAGAAAAGCATGAAGTAAAAAGTCATATAAAACCACAATACAAGGTGATCTACAATGGTTACCATGATGTCTCAGGAGTATATAACAACATTAATAAAAACAAAATATTGGAGACATTATAAGACTTCAAAAGCAGGCAATAATCAAGCCAGAGTGGGTATGTTAGTGAATCTTGTCATCTTCAGTGTAGTTGCCTATACGCTTATGCTTTATACTATCAATCATAAGAGATTTGAATAAAATCTGTCAATACAAAATAGTAATCTAACAAACCAGATTCAAATAAAATGAGTCATAATAAGACAGTGTAGTTATACAGGGCTTCAGATTAAATTAATAGAAAATTAAGGATGATTACCATAATATGTCCTGCTATTTTTGGGATACCTGTCAGTGCCCTCAAATCTACTTTAACTAGACAAACTGGAACCGAATATAATCCATCTAAACAAATTGGTGAGAATAATGTAGATTTTAAATCCTGCTATGCTATTTTTTTTCCATTTTATTTTAAAAAGAATAAGACAAAAGAGGTCAGCACTGAGCAGATCGGAGCCAGACAACATAGGCAACACAATACTTAACATTGAGACAACCAGACATTAACAATAGCTATCACAATATTTCTTTCTCAGCTATAGTACAGCATAGTTTAAAATACAATAATATCAAACATAACAAAAGAGTATAAAACTATTCAAAGAGTGAAAGAATTACAGGGCATTCTGAACCGATTAACAGAGAATGGTCAATGGGTACTATAATATCTCCTTTTCAATAAAAAATTCGGTTTATACTTTCACACATATTCAAATCCCAATAGGACACAATATGATAGATAGAACCGATGGAAATAGAAGAATAGAAGCTTGGTAGGACTTCTAAGAAGGACAGTATTAAATCAGCAATAGCTGTCATAATGTTTTGTTCTCTTCAAACCAGCTGTTCATAGCATCACGTATAATAAAGTCAAACAAAACAGGATAAAACCATTCCAACTGATGAATGAAAACATTGAAAGCCTTCAAAGCTATGAGATGGGGACTCATAATTACATAAAATCTTATATACTCTTACCAACTCTCATACTAGGGAGACTATATGGTATTTACACCTGTGAGTTTGGTTTATTTCACTTATGAGTATGGTCTCAAGTCATGTCCATTAATTTATAAATATCTCAAAGTGATCATTCTTTATAGCTGAGTAGTACTCCATTGTATAGAAATACCAGAACTTTTTAATCCATTCCTCAGTTGATGGGCACTTAGGTTGTTTCCAAGATCTGGCTATTACAAATTGTGCTGCTATAAACATGGGTGCACATATATCACTGTGGTATGATGTTTTCAGATCCTCTGGGAATATACCTAGAAGTGGAATAGCTGGGTCAAATGGGACCTCCAGACCCAGCTTTTTGAGGAATGTCCAGACTGACCTCCACAGTGGTTGCACCAGTCTACACTCCCACCAACAGTGCAGAAGAGTTCCTTTTTCCCCACAGCCTCTCCAACACTTGTTGTTGGTAGTGTTTTCTAGCTTGGCCAATCTTTCTGGAGTGAGATGGAATCTCAGTGTGGTTTTAATTTACATTTCTCTCATGACTAATGATGATGAACATTTTTTCATGTACTTATTTGCCATTCATATTTCTTCATCTGAGAACTGTGTATTCATTTCAGATGCCCATTTTTGGATTGCGTCTTTGAATTTCAAGAGTCTAATTTTTTTTAATTCTTTATAAGTTCTAGACAGAAGTCCTTTGTCTGAAGGACTGTCCATTAATATCTTTCCCCAATTTGTGGATTTTCTTTTCACTCTGCTGGAAACCTCTTTTGACATGCAGAAACGCTTAAATAAGATGTAGTCCCAGTTATTGATTCTGGGAAGTATTTCCCATGTAGTTTGATTCTTGTTCATGAATTCTCTTCCTACCCCTGTATCTTTGAGATTTTTACCCACTTTGTCTTCCAGCAGATTTAGTATTTCTGTTTTAATATTTCAATCTTTGATCCATTTAGATTTTAGTTTAGTACATGGTGATAGGCAATGGTCTAGTTCTAGTCTTCTGCATATGGATAGCCAGTTTTTCCAGCACCATTTGTGAAAGAGACTGTCATTCTCCCAGCGAGCATGTTTTGCCCCTTTATCAGAGATAAGGTGGTTGAGTGAGTTTGTGGTTGTGGTTGTATCTTCCAATCTATTGCACTGATCTTCAGGTCTGTTTTTATTCTAGTACCATGTTGATTTTATTACTGTAGCTTTGTACTATAA
>PVJX010041877.1:0-14458 GCA_004027295.1 Dolichotis patagonum
GCCCTCCTTTTGTGCTGCTACTTTGGCAGGGAATCTCTCTGTGCCTACCTGCAGGATGTCTCCATTGTCCTCAGGGACTGAGGCTACTTCCTTTGGCATACTTTTTCTGAACACTGAGATGGGCTTGGTTACTCCCTCCTCTGTGCAGTCCCCTAGACTCTAGTGCCTATAATATGTTAATAAATTCCCATTTTATATTTCTCTCCTGCTCCATATCCTGTGGAAGAGCAGGGAGTATTTTTTATTCACCTCCACATCTTTAGTACCTGGAAATCTGATAGTAGGTATGACTGTCTTGGTAAATTTCCATTAAAAGAATTAGTCCATTATAAATATTGCTTGATTGATTGCAGTTGAAAATATTTCATGGAGCAGATTAAGCCACATCAGCCATTTCCTTCAACATAGATTAAAATAATGATTACAGACTCAAGATGCCAGAAGGAGAATATGATAGGAAATACTGATCTCCAAGCAGAATTCCAAACTAAAGCCCTCTGGTATCTAAGGTCTCTGTTAGACTGCCATCTCTTGACTGGGAGTGATCGTATCTTATGTGTGTGGTCTTGTTCCTTTTCATAGTGCTGGATACGATACTCAGTGTTTGCTAGATAATGAAAGAAAAGAACCAACTAAACAGCTTTGCAAGGAGCGGTGGTATAGGATTGCCCTGTGTACCAAGCAAGGGGAGCCATCATTTCTGAGGTTTCTGAGAGTAATGGGGAAAGGGGAAACAGTGGCACACTTGTGATTTGGTGAAATCCCCAGGAACAAAGCTTGCTCTCAGTTGCTGTTTGAAGTCTTGATACTGAGCAGAGGCCCAGGAATCAGAAACACTTAGCGAAATGGGTAACTCTTTTTCTTGACCAGTGGGCTGCATAAGGAAGATATTGAATACAGACTCAAGTTTCATGAAGATATTGACGTAATGCTAACTTAAGATCCTTAAAAGTCTTTTGGCTTCCATAGCGGTGTTATGCATGGGGTGCATTGATGTTCTGGAGGAGTAGTTAATAGTATCAGCTGCATATCCAGAGTACACAGTGCTTCCAGTTCTGCTTTTTAAGCAGTAATCAGTGTGGAGTAGTCATAATCACTTGTTTACTTATGATAGCACATGAAGCTATTTTTGATATTGTTCAGGGCCCCTGTCCCTCTGTTTTCCTTTTGACAACCATATACTTAAGGGCACTCTAAATGGAAGAAGACTTGAAGTCCTCATGTAGAAATTTATTTCATGACAGAATTCGCACCATCCTACTGCATGTCAAGGTATTTAATTGCTATCTATCATTTCCCCCCCGAAAAAGTAAAAATTTTTTTGTCTCTATTTTGGGCTTATTTTACAGTGTTAGTATTATTCTGGCACTGTGCCCTTCTCTAAGATGAAGCACTAGCTGAGCTGAATAGCCTGCACTGTCAACTCCCCGTCTCTTTATTAATCTCAGGGAAGTGACTTGCACCTCAGTCATTACTGCTCAATTAAGTGAGAAATCATCACATCTATTCTCATTACTGCGGTCAGTCACAGGAAGATTTTTCCAGAGGTTTTCACAGTGTTAGCAAATCGAAAGCATGCCACTGCTTCCCTTTCACCATTCCTTTCCTGCTGATACACTCAAGCCCTTCCCAAATTTACTCTTTGCATCTGTTGTGCACAAAACCCTGGACCTCATTAAGTGAGGCTGTCTGGTCGGGCTGGTCATCCCTCACTGATGGCCAGTGAGCAGGTCTCCTGCTCATAGGTGTGAGCCTCGAGTTCAGCACGAGCAAATGCTCCCTGAAGATCAGAGAAAGACCTTTTGCCCCTGCTTCACCCTTCACTCCTCTCTGGGACACAGCAGTGTGCTGTCTCCAGTGCATGACACAAGACTCAGACTTAATGTAAATCTAAGAGAACTCATTTCCTCTTTTAAAGAGATTTTGTGTTTCTAGTAAGAGGAATTCACATGGATGGTCTGGGATGTTTAGAAATTCAACTGAAGGAGAGAAAGCTCCATGTGTTGTTATCCAAGAAACACATTTTCCACATAACTCTTCTCTTTGCAGTCCTTGCCCTAGGAGAATGGAGGGGTAGAAGATTGACGTGGAAATGAGAACTTGTAACAAGGAGTGTTGACTTTTCATTTCACTCTGCTGCATCCAGGGCCAGGTTGTACGTGAGGAGGTGAGGAGGGCATACAGATACACTGCACAGGTTCCCTGCAAAGAGACCAGCTCTGAGTCTGTTCTAGCTAGTATCCTCCAGGTGTTAGAACCTTGGAAGTTTGCTTCAGCTTTCTAAATGAGATCATGCTATTCAGAGTACACCCTCTGCCCATACTTAAGTGAAATGTGAGTAAGAATGTTTTGTGTCATTTTCACCCAACAGGAGAATCTTTAGTGAGCCAGTAGAGAGGGTCAAGAGGGCATCATGCTTTGATGTGTCCTTCTACCACATCTGACTCCTTCCTTTCACTTTTTATAGGCATTACTTTCCCTAAATCCTTGTATGTCTGTTTCAATATATACTTCTTTTTTTTAAAAATCTTTTATTTTGAAGAGAATAAAACAAAAAAAAAAACAATACAGACAATCAAAACAAAACAACGAACATGATATAAGACTTCGAAACAAGATAAAAGGAAACCAATGATGGCTACCATGATGCCGCTTACTGCCTTCAGAACAGCTTTCCATACCATCATGCAAAATAAAATGAAACAAAACAGAGTATAATACAACCAATCAAAACAAAACAATGAAAGCAATACAGGACTTCAAAACAAGACAGTGGGAATACAGCAGTGTCTACTATAATGCATTTTATTATCTTCAACGTAGCTGTTTATACCATCAGACATAATACAATCAACAAAACAAAATAGAATAGTCAATCAAAACAAAACAATGAATGTGATACAAGGCTTCAAAACAAGATAAAAGGAAATCAATAATGGCTACCAAAATGCCTCTTGTTATTTTTAAAACAACTGCCCATACCATCAGGCATAGTAACATCAAACAAAACAGAACAGACTAAAACCAATCAAAACAAAACAATGAAACAATATAGGACTTCAAAAGAAGACAATAGGAAAGCAACAGTGGCTACCATAAAGCATCAGCATATACTTCTTGAAGGACAAAAGCTGCACTGTAAGAACTGTGAGTCAGAAAGGAACACAAGATCATGCTAAGATAGGCTTTTTGGTTTATTTGCATGATCTAAGATCTTAGCAAATGTCCTATCTTTTCACAAGTAAAATCACTGAGGTAGCTACTGTACTGTTAGAAGGTCCTCTGTGTCTGTTATTGCTGAGCCCAGTTGCTCTACCACGTAGCTCACGTGTCTGTGCTTGATCTTCAGGGTTTTGGCTTCCATGAAGGTCTGTGAGAGTCACTAATTTACTCATGGCAGGGACATATTGAGCTCACTTTACTGCTGCATTAAAGTCCTATGCATGGAGCTCCATGGAATCAATTTTCTGCACCAGGAAATGTTTAGCTGTGTGTTTCTCTTGAGGCTATAGAAAATAACATTGGATTAGTTTTGGCCTTAGTTTTGGCCAGTAGAAAGCACAGAATGAAGGATGACTCAGCTGTAGTATCTTTGTGGTAGCACAAAGCCTGATTTCTTTTTTTCTATTTATGGGATAATAGTTTTTATGACCCTCTTGCTTTGTGTTTTTGTGTGATTGGCTGTATCCTTTCATGTGCAGGCAGTGTATGCAGCTTGGTGTGGGAGCCTTACCATGAGGGTTTGAATGCTGGCCCTGCTGGGCAACCCTGGGCTTGCTCCTAACCTCAGTGAAGCCTAGGTTTCTTGTCCAACTGGGATAATGAGAGCACTGGGTTTACAGGGCTAAGGCAAATGCCAAATGAGATAACGCCTGTGAGGAGTTTGGTGCTTACCCCTTGGGCATTCGTTATTGGTGCTGATGGGCCAAATGACGCTGATGACTAGGCAGAGTTGAGGGCAGGAGACTGTGCCTTACCGTAAATCATGGGCTCCTAGCCAACTTGCAGAGGAGGCTTTTCTAGAAAAAAATGATTAATAAGAGATAAATAAGAAAACAGCTGTAATGAAAATAATTGGCAAGAGGAAAAGAATCAACAGTACGTAGGGAATAGACCATAGCAGACTAATTGTGCTGAGTGTCCAGAGATTGCACCATTTATTAATAGGTATGACACTGGTGGAGCAATTCTTTGCTTGGCTAGACGGCCCAGTGCATTTCAAGAAATTTGGCATTTCCTACTGTGCTCACTAAATGAGGGAAGCACTCCCTGTCCTCAGCTTTGGAATAACTACAAATGCCTCCCCTTCAGAAGACTGGCTCCAGGTAAGAAGCACTGCAGAGCAAGCAGAAGGACACCTGGAGACGGAGGAGGCCAATACTAGCATCCTGGAACAGACCTGATTTCCACTAGTCATGATACACTTGTCATCGTTTCACTCAAAGGTGTTTTGGTCTACACATCTTTGTGGTGATTGCAGAGTCCAGGTCTGGGGCTGGAAAAAGCACATGAGAAGCCTGGAACATTGGGTGGTGCTGGAAAGTAAGGAAGGGCCTAAAGAATGTTAGGAAACATTTTAGTAGGAACAGGAGCCAAGTTGTATGTCTCCCAAGTCAACTGGCAGTCTGAGCATCCAAATAATGAAAGTAACAAATTATGACCTGTCAAATAAAGCGAAAATTCCCACACTGATACAAATAAATAGAAGAAGTGGGAAAGCTCTTCCTTACACTTGATAGCCAAGTAAAAATGCCGAAGGAATGATGGAATTAGAAAACAATCATTTGGGAGCCTTTGTAGCATTGATTCAGACTAGAATCTGCTCTGGTTGCTAGGATGTCTAAGTAAAAGTTTGATGAGTAATAGGATACAATTGTGCATTTTTACAATATGTGTTCATTGCAAAGGGAAAACAGTATCTTTCACAATGATTTCAGCAGGAATGCGGTAAACCAACACCTGCGTCTGATATTACGGAGCAAGAGAAACTTTACATCTGTGGCTAGAAAGTACGTAACTTTAAATCTAATCAGGAAAAGGAAGCATCACACAACTCCTGAAAAAGCCACAATTCAAAAAGTACCTAACCTGTGGTATTTTAAAACATTGACGTTATAAAACACAAAGAAAAGGGAATTCTGTGAAATTAAAGAAGACCTAAAGATACTTGACTGCTGAAAATAAATTCATGATTCAGGAGTTTCTTCCTGATTTCCTACAATACTAAAATATCAGAACCATAATCTAACAATGTTAATATTATTCAACCATAGGGAAGAGTGCAATCATGTCACCTGCAGGAGGATAGATGGTTCTTAAGACCACCATGTTAAGCAAAACAAGTCAGTCACAGAAAGTTAAATATCACATGGTTTCTTTTATATGAAAAATATGAAGTATACTAAATAAATTGCTAAAACAGGAGAGATGGTAGGGAGAAAGAAGGAAGACTCTTGGAGATAGAGAAGAGGGCTGAGAGACCACGTGGGGACAAAGAAGAGTGGCAGTAATGGGATAAAGACTATGAAGTTATATGCATGCACCAATTCCCCAAAACAAATGTCGCTATTGTGCACTGCAAACACACAGCAATAAAAAGAAGAAAGCAACCAGATAAACTAATGTATACAGTGCTTATCACATGCTGAGCACTGTTCCAAGCACCTGATTTTAAACAATTGTTTTCATACAGCCATGAGATAAGTGCTGTTATTATAACTCTTATTTTATAGTGGGAGAAACTGAAGCATAGAGAAGGTAAGTAACTCATCTGGCTGTTATTGCATAGAGGACCTGAGATTAAAAGCCAGTCGGGGGCTCCAGAAGCCAGGCTTTCTCTACATAGCTCCATGATTCTGCCCCTTGAGGGGCTGGGGAAGGCCTGTGTTCTCTCCTGGTTGCTCTGATGAAGCAGGTGGAGGTGTCCAGGGTAGGACAGCTTGGACCGCTGCACCATGCACTGGGGCAGATGGGAGTTTCCTAGGCTGTGCAGGGGAGGGAGCTACACTCAGGGGACACGGGGCAACACATTTGCAGCGCTGAGGTTCAAGCCAAGCCTGAGTCACATCAGGAAACAGAGACAGGAAGCCATGTCCAGCCTTGTGGGTCGTTAAGTAGAAACTGGAGAAGCAGGAGGACTAGGAGGGTGCAGGGTTAGAAATGACACCCATGACACTGGTTCTATTTCCTGGCGAAGGCCTATTGGCCCCTGTGTGCCTTTTAAGGCTCGTCTTTCTGGGTGGCTCTCACCTTTCTCCAGAAAGCTTTTTCTCAGTCTGATCCTTGCCACTGAGGGAGGTGGAGCATATACTGGCTGAGCACCCTGTGCCAGGCTCTGTGCTGAGCAGCCAGCACCACGACTCCATTTAAAATGTGTTTCCAGCGAGCACATGTGAACCAAGTTGCCCGCCCCGCATATAAGTAGACCCGGGAGTTGTGCAGAGCGTGTGTGTCCCTCCCTTCCTTCTTCAGTGCTGAGGATGGAACCCAGGCCCTCACACATGCTCACAAGTGCTCTGTCTGAGCAGCAGCCCCAGCTCCGCTCCCCATGGGCTCCTCTGAGGGTGACAGGAAGCAAAGTGCAGACAGCTCACAGCTCAGTGACAGGCACTGGGAGGCTGCAGGTGCCCAGAACCTCACTGGGTAGAGTCCAAGCTTGGAGGATTCAGCTTAGGCATCAAAAGCCCTAGGTATAACAACTGTTAGATCCAGGATTCAAATCCAGCTCAAGACCCTGCCTGCTTCCACGGGCCACCTAAGAATGACTTCTAAATTTTGTATGGGTTGAAAAAAATCAGAAGAAGAAATAAATTTCCAGGCACATGAAAACTATAAAAGAAATTCAAATTTTAGTATCTGTAGTACAGTTTTATTGCCACACAGCTGAGCTCAGACACTCTTGTGTCCCTTGACTGCTACCAGGGCAGGGGTGGGTGGGTGGCAGAGGCAGAGGTCACCTGACCCACAGAGCCAGCCAGGCCTCGGTGCTCTGGCACTCTGACCCCTGCCATTTCCGTTCTTGAGTGCCTGTGGATCCAGATTGGTCTCTGCGTGGCTGAATCTTCTTGGGTTCTGGAGGAATTATTAAATTGCCCTACAGATTGCGCTGAAGTGTGCCCGATGCTTAAACTGGAGGGCTTGAAGGTGCCAGATGGGAACAGATGCTTTTCATTCATCTTATCAAAAATCCAATCTCACTCTCTTTCATGTTCAAGAGGGTTTCATTAATTGGAACCAAAGGAGAGAAAACCAAACCTTTTACCCGGCCCTGCCCCTGGTGGTGGGCTGGACTGAGCTGCTGTGATTTTAGCTTCTCATTCCCAAACCCCCGGGACCCCACTGTCAGCCTGTGGAGAAGAAGGCTGAGCGGTCAAGGTGCGTGGATTGGCCTAACCCGGAGCCCTGTTTGTGCTGTGGTTCACTTCTCCCAAGTTATTCAACCTCCCTTAATTTCTATTTTCTCTGATCTAAAATAAGAGCGATGAGTATACCTCTGAGCCTGGGAAATTTGGAGACTTAAGCGAGAAAATATATGAAAAGTTGTTTTTCCCTCCAAAGAGTTGGCTCAGTGACGTTCAGTGAATGTTTGCTAATACTTGTCAGCAGGGAAGGAGCTAAGTCTCTAATCCCAGCGAAAAAGTCCTCCAAGATATTTTATTTTTTAAAAATGTAATTCATGCACACTGTACAAAATTGAAACAACAAAATGAGAAAAACGAGCACCTCACAGAAAAATGTATCTGAAACATTTAAGGCAGCGCTATTCATTACAGCCCTAACGTGAAAAGGAGCAAAGTAGCCATCACTAGTAGAATGGAGAAATCAGTTGTGCTGTGTTTGAACACAGCATCATTCAATAAGACGAATAAATGGTCTACACCATGTGCAGCAGTATTGAAGCTCATGAGCACAACGCTGAGCCAAAACAGCCAGATAGAAACCCACACAGCCCACAGGACGCCATTTTGTGATATAAGGACTGAACGTGACGGGGCCTTGCAGTTTGCACTCAGTGGGGTGAGGGCTGGGGGCTGAAAGTTGGGAGGCAGGACCATGGGAGCAGCTAGAAAAGTTCTGTTTCTTGATTTGGGTGCTGCTCCCAGGGCTGTCTCCCATTTGTGAACATCAGCTTCTACTTGCCGGGGCATGGGGTTGGAGTTCACTCTTCAATACAATAATAAAAACTAAAAACAAGAACGGTCCTTCCTCTTACTTTGTCTTTCAGGTACTTGGTGTCTTCCTGAGAAGCAACCACTGCTCCCAGCAAATACAGCAGAGCACCTGGAGATTCCTGCAGTGTGAGAATGTATGTTTTACGGGCTGTGCTTTGTTTCTTCTCATTTCAGGAGAGCAAGCTTGAGTATGTCTATGGATAGTCCTATGTCAGCCACCCTCCTGCCTCAATGGTGGCCCCAGAGAAGGCTCGGGGGACCAGAGGAGAGGACAAGCATGCTTCCTTCCTGCATGACACTGGAGCTGGCGAGAGTGAGGGAGTGAGCTTAGGGCTCAGGCTGTCCAAACCGTCTTCCTATGCTGGGGACCCACTTGAGGTCCCCTAGGCCCTCTGTGTTTGAAACTGTAGGTGCCCCTTGGCACAGTCCTGATCCCCAAAGTCTCCTTGACCAGAGCTCATCTTGACAGCTGTAGTTCAAAACATCTGCATTCTCTGTGAAACCATTTTCCTCTGTGAAACTGTAATGTCATTTGACAACAGGATGGCATGTTTGAAAGCAGGGTCACCATGAAACACGTAGGAAGACAGCCTTGCATTTCTGGCCATTGAGTCCTCCTTATGTTTCTCTCTGTTTCTTTCTTCTTTAGTTCTGGCAACATCAATAATCGCAAACACTGCTCACCTTCTGACACCCAGTGCCAGTTCCAGCACTCCGGGGTGTCTGCATGGTGCTTCCCAGGAGGACCTCGACTCGCCTCCCTCCACTGAGCTTCTCTCTAAAGCTTATCAATCCATCATAACACTTGCTGACCACATGGCTTCAGAGAGTACACCATGTGCTGGGAATACAGGAAAGGAAATTGCATTCTGGTCTTCAGCTGGTTTGTATTCCAGGCTCAGAGGGAGAAGGGTCACATGCAGTCTTTCTGGAGGAGGGTGGCTGCTCAAGCCTGCAGGGGGAGGATGGGAGTGGACTAGACAGGGCCTGGGAGGAGTGAGGGGGGCTGTGAGGATGTCAGGGGAGAGAAGCACAGCCAGGGAGGCACGTGGAGCAGCACAGGCACCAGCATTATGGACCACAGAGTGCCACTTGCTTATCATTTACTGTATCAATTAATTCACTGCTTTTTTAAAAAAAATTAGACTATGAGACACTCATAAACAAACTTCCTAACATAGATGTCTCAATATCTCATGCCTCTAAACAGTCAAATTAGGGGCACATGGATTAGAAAGAAATAAAAGAAAGACTAAGGGCAAACACAAAAGAGTCTCTTAAAAGGAGTGAGAGCCCAAATTTTAAACGTTCAACAGTTTCATGCTTTGAGAATATCCCACTGGACATGGAATACAAAGGAAACCCTCTGAGGAGACCAAACTAAAATTTAATCATAGCAGTTAGTATAATCAGGGCCAAGCTGTGGTTGCCCTTTGTCTGCCTTGTACTTTCTGCCTGTCTGAACCCCACCTCTAGGTCAACAGGGCTTGCTTTGCAGGAGGGTGAGAATTACTCAGTGTGTAACCAGTCCTGGCCCGGGTCGCAATCGGAGCCCATTTTTTACTGCTTAATTGTTTGTGGTCTTGAGCAACTCACTTAGACATCTAGGGTCTTAGTCCCTACCTTGTAGATATATTTGGTCAACATTAAATATAATAAAAACATAATAACATCTAGGGTCTTAGTTTCTACCTTGTAAGTGTATTTATTTTGTCAACATTAAATATATTCAGTTTCTGCAGTATAATAGATTCCTGATGATATAAGCTTTGTTTGCTGTTTCCTCCCTCCTTCTTTTTTTTCTGTAGAAGTTTTAGGAAGATGTATTTTAGGAACAGAGAGCCAAGGGGATAGGGAATGAAAAGATTCTGTACAGCTGAGGGAGATTTTGCAGGCAATGGATAGATAGATGAGCAGAGAGGAATTTTAAGGCATTTTTTGCATTTATTGTCTTTCATGCAGGTTTTTCCAAATGTCCCTCTCCCCAGGGATTAAGACTGAAATGGAGGTTTCTTTGGGGTAGCATGTTAGGTTGGGACTGGTCACAAGGAAAGGCTTCACAGGGTAAAATAAAAGGACTGGGAATTATTTATCTGGAGAAAGAGGTTTGAGGACATGATGGCTGTCACCCACACTCTCAAAGGCTGTCACCTGGGACAAGCATTCCTCTTCAGATTAGTGTGGGCTGGGCACAGGGTCTCTCCTCCATAACATGGTGGAGTATCATGGTAGCTCTCTGGAGGAGGAGGTGATTCCCCAGTACTACAGGCGACTCAACCAAGAACCTCCATCCATCTCCAGGATTTGCTCTGGGGGATTTGTGTGATGACCCATGCTGTTCCTCCCAGATCCCCACCTGTGCCATCCTCTGTGCCAACTGCCCTATTCCCAAATGGAATAATCCTTGTGCTCCAATAAGGCTCCTTCCACTGCTTCTCCACTGCCACTCTCCTGAGCTGAGAGAGCTGTCAGGTATGAGCAAATCTAACTCAGCAGTTCAGTCCTGGAAATTATGATTGAAGCCACTTACTTTGATTTTTATTTTAATGGGGCAGCCAACCTTGGCCTGGGAGTGCCATCAGTGTAGGGATTCCATGCGGCAGCTCAAAAATGGGCAGAGAAACAGAATAGACTGGCAGCTTGCCCAATTTACACAGCAAGGTGTGGATAAAATCCAGCTTCCCAATGCCCAGTCTGATGCCCTATGCCCATGGGAAGCCATCTTCTCTTCAGTCACCCAGGAGGACTTCTTGCTTCAGTCTCAGGCAATGCTGGTGACCATAGCCTGGCCTGAGGGTGAAGAACCTGTGACAGTGAGGCCTGAAACAGGAGAACAGCAGCCCAGAGGAGGTCTGATCATCAGAGGAGGCCTGATCATCAGGTACACCTGGAGTAGTACCATTCCTCTCCATGACCAGACTCACTGCCCCAGGAGAGAGCCAGCTGCAGTTCTGACAGTTTTATTTTTCCTGGTTTATCAGACTAAAATTGGGGTCTGACTGATGCCGCCATGAAAACATAAAAGGTCCCTACCTGGTGGAGCCCCAATTTCTCCAGGGACAGGGCAGGGCTGTGAGCCTCTGCACACAGATCAGGGCCCTGCTTAAGTGTCTTGCTGTGCAGGGCAGGGCAGCACCAAGCTTAGTCCTGATTGGCAGAAGGCAGAAGGAGCAGGTCCCCAGGTCCTTCCCAGTGTCCCTTCTCCTCTCCCACCTGTCACCCGGGGATGTGGTCCTAGAATCTAAGCATCCATTACATTTTTGTAGTCACACAAGAAGAATAGTAGTCTCTCATTTTCTGAAACAGAAATAAATTGCTAGTATGAATTCCTATTCTTCTGGATATCAAAAACTTAATTGCAGTCAATTAAGTGCTTATTCTTCTTGTCTTTGTAAGCTTCTTTAGCTCTAGGGAGCTTAAGAGTTGTGGGTAGCATCTGGTCCTTATCACAGGCCTCCATGAGATGAGCATCTGGTCTCGTCTTGCCTTTCGGTATGGACAGATCGGAGCGGTGCCTTTATCTTCCCAGTCTCAGGCCTCTTCCAGAGCTGGGCTCAATCTATCAGCAAGGCCAGGCCTTGGAGCTCAGGCCAGATTCCTCCAGTCCACCAGGCTGTGCCAGGCTCTGCCCAGACATCACAGCCATTTCTCCTCACTCATCACGTGGGGTGGAGGAGGTGCCCACTGCCTCACTCATGGCCTGGATTGTGTTTGTGTGTGTGTGTGTGTGTGTGCGCGCGCGCGCATGCAATACTGGAGATTGAACCCAAGCCTTTTGCAATGTGCTGCATCCCAGCCTTTTCTATGTTTTTAAAATGTTTGAGCCAGAATCTTGTGAGTCGCTAGCATTGCAATCAGGAGTCCATCAAAAGTGTGCCTTCTCTCCCTCATGCCTGAAGGGTACCGAGCTTTGGGAGAGACAAGAGATTCTTTCTGAGCTGCACAGATGTCCTGGTGACAAGGCCTCTAGGTGCTGGGCTGTCTCCCTGGCTTGTAGAAGCTTCAGTCCACATCAGCTGGATCCCAGGCAGTATGGCACATGAAAGAGGGACAACAGATCATAGTAGTGGAGGACAGCCAAAGCAGCAAGAGCAAAAAGCTCATGCTGGGATTTTGAAGAACATGAGAATTAGAAGATTGGCGCCAGGTGAAGAGAATTACTAAAGTGAAGAACTGTCAGGAGAACTTGCTCAGAGGCAATGGAGACAAGAGGTAAATCAAAGAGAAGTGAAAAGGCAGACTGAATAAATGCACAAGTCCAATAAAAGATCCAGGAGACAATAAAGAGAGGGTGGGAGGCGAGTAGTGACTGAATTCCGCTGGTGGATGAAGGGTAGCAGCCCTCATGCACAGGAACCCTGCCCAAGGCCTGCTTATATCAGCTGGAGGATAAGGAGACGGTTTCAAATAGATGGTGATTCTGTTTTGGCTCACAGCACCTTGCAAACTCAGCAAGAACAGGAGAGCTTGGGCACCAGGCCTTCCCAGTCAGATACTGAAAGTTTGAGATATGAGGAAGATGTCATGTGAGTCTGAGGCCAATGCTGGGAAGAGGGCCCGGCTGACTCAATCATTTTAAGAGTTCAGGGAGCATCTCCCAAGCCCTGGGCAGGTGCCAAGGTCACCTGGTAATGGAGTCTCTGCCTTCTCTCTGCTCTTCCTGGACGTCTCTACTGAGGCTTCTTCTGTCTTGGTAGCAGCTGATTACCAGACACTGGGTTAGGTATGTAAAAACCTGCTTAAAGAAAGAAGGGAGCATCTAAAACAGAAGACTAAAAAATGTGAAAGAAAGAAAGAAAGAAAGCAAAATAAGGAAAGAAAGAAAAAAGAAAAGAAAAGAAAAGGCCAGGTATGCTGTTACATGCTTGTAATCCTAGCACTTGGGAGGCCAAGGTAGGAGGATCATCATGAGTTTGAGGCCAGCCTGAACTACATAGCGAGACTCTGTCTCAAAAAAAACAAAACAAAGCAAAAAGTTAAAAGAAAGAAAGAAAAAAACACCAAGCAAATATTAACTAAAAGAAAGTGAATACTTGCCTTAGTATATAATAGTCTTTTTTGAAGCTAAAAGCTTTGCCAGAGATAAACAGTGCTACTGTCTATTGGTTAAAAGTGCAATTCAACAGGAAAATGCAGCAATTCTTAGCCTGTTAGAGTAAATAAAGTAAAAAACCAAAAGAATGGCAGAGAAGTGGACACAAGTCCAACTCCATAGCTTAGATGGCAGCAATCTCTTAAGTATTTATAGATCAAGTAATAGGTTAAAAAATCAATACTTAGGGAAGACTTACACTACACAATAAATAAATTTCACCTGATGTAAATATATAAAATCATACTTTTCGAATCTAGAGAGCATCTATTTTCAGGGGCACATAGAATAGAGTCAAATTACTATGCATCACTCAATGTGTCGATTTCATCTGATTTTGAAACAGGCAAGTAAGATGGAAATATAACTAAAAAACCTAATACTTTGGGAAATTTGAAAAGCACATTTTTGCTCAAAAAAGAAATCATAATAGAAGTTAGAGATTAATTAATTGTAATGAGATGGTAGTGAAGATAGCACATTAGAATTTGTGAGATGAAACTAAATAATCTTTGAGAAATACTATGTTCCCTAAGTTCTTACATTACAAAAGAAGAAAGTGTGGAAATAAATCACTTAAAAATCTACTCAAGAAGTTAAAATAGTTGGGCCTGGTGGCATACTCCTGTAATCCTAGCATATGGGAGGCCAGTGCAGGAGGATCACAAATTGGAGCTTGGCAACATAGAGAGAGCCTGTTTCTAAATTGCTCAGTGTGAAGGCCCCAAATGCAGTCCCCAAGGACTGAAAAAAGTAAAGTTTTTTAAGAAAGTGAAATGTTAGTGAAAACAACTCCCAGGCTCCCCCACCAGCAGTGAGTAAATAGTAAGAAACTGGCAGAATGCACTTTCATAGAACTGAGGAACAGCAAAAGGAAAGCTCACAGCATCAGGCCAGTCGAGGCGCCTGAAGAAGATGCCATGCAGGTCCCCGGAAGACAGTCTGGGGCCTTGTACCTGCCTACTTGCCTCTCCATCTCCTGGTGGCCATGGTGAACACACGGCGCTGGTTCAGGCTGCTATTGCAAAGGGACTCAGGGACCTGGTTTTAAAAAATCAGCAGTTGTGTGTGTTGCCATGGTGGCGGCTCCTAAAGGACAGGGGTGGAACCTTCCCTTTCCAACTTGGCATCTACAAGGCTGACCTCCCTGCACAGCTCATGCTGAGAATGGAGGCGGTAGGATTGGTCACCACAG
>PVJX010041878.1:0-14438 GCA_004027295.1 Dolichotis patagonum
GAGAGTCCATCTCTCTCTGTTTGGGTCTCTCCAGGGTGTTAAATTCTGGCATTTAAGCTGTCTCTCTCAGAGAGGATCTCTCTCCTGCTACCTACCGGTCCGCCATCTTTGGAAACTCTCTCCAGCTTCAACATTTGATTGCCTTGAAACTTCTGTTGCCAGATTAATCAGTCCATTACCCTTAATCTCAGTCTCAGGCAAAGTCTCTGGGCATGAGCAAAATGCAAACAAACTTTTTGCCAAGCCATAACACATATCATAGGGAGTCCAATAACCAATACAGTCCTCCTTCCCAGCAGAAACCTCCCAAGCCTGGTCTTTACTATCAGGCTTTCTATTAACCTTCTGGTCTCCTGAGCTCTAACCAGAATCTCCTCTACAGAACAACCTAAGTTTCTCCAGCTCTGTGCATCCAGGCAACATGTCCAAACCTTTCCAAACTCTGCCCACAAGCCATTTCCAAAGTCTCCTGAAAAACATGTCAGAAAAAAAAAAGAAAGAAAAACATGGTCAGGTATAGTCACAGCAATGACCCCACTCCTCCGTACCAAATTCTGTCTTGGTTACTTTTTACTCATCGCTGAGACAAAATACCTGATGCCCAAAGTTGGGAAAAGAAAGGTTTTTTCTTACAGTTTTTGGAGGTTTCAGTCCATACTCAGTTGGCTCCAAGGCAGGGTGGCATGGCGGGGCCGCAGTTCATGGCGGCTGCAAACCACAAGCGGGAACCAGCAAGAGAGAGAGACACACCTTCTTCCTGCCATTACATCACATCCTGGCTCCACCCCTTAGGAGGGTGTAGCACTGACACCACCAATCCAAACACTAGACAATGAACCAGTCACAAATGTACAATGCAAATACATGAGGCCTGGGGGCCACCAACATAAACCATGACATATATATATATGATATAATATATGATACATATGATAGAAAATGGCAAATCATAGAATAATTATAGTACACTATCTTTTTTATTAAGTCATATATAAATTCTCTACAAATAAAAGGTCTACAGGGAAAGAACTGGAGTTCTCATTGTGTTCCTTCACTATGACTGCCATAGAATATAATATACAATTGTTTTAGCACCTATCACATGAACTGCATCTTTTTTGCTTTCATATCTGCATTCCCTCCTCTATCTTTTTAGCAAACCATGTTTTCTTTTTCTCTCCACAGAAAATGCAATATAGGTATTTGTTAAATGGCCACATCACTCTACTGTCATTGGCCCCTTCCTATTCAATATTTTAGAGATTTAACAAAGATGGTATGTTGCCCAGTTTCAACTCCATTATTGACATTTACCATTTCCATGATCTTGGACATGTTATTTAAACTCTTTGGGCCTCATTTCTCTCATCTATCAGAAGAAGGAAACAATGCTCGTGTCTTTGCATCATCTGGAGGGTTAAATAATTATATATATATATATATATTATATATATATTTAAATAATTATATATATATATGAAAAGTCACTAGTACAATGCTGATTTATCATTATCTATAGTTTCAAAACAGATCACTCCAAAATTAATAGCATAAAACAATAACAATGATTCACTATGAATACAAACTGGATTTCGAGCAGGGCTTGACAGGACCAGCTCATTGTCACTCTACTAGTATAAGCTGAGGTAGCTCAACTACAGTTGAAAGATCACTTCCTAGATAATTTGTTCTAGTTGTCTGATTCTCCCCACAAGTGCCTCACAATAGGGTATCTTGGGTTTCCTCTCATCATGTTGGTTGGATTGCAAGACTAAGCCTTTAAAGAGACAGAAAACAGAAGCTGCCAGTTTATTAAGGCTGAAGGGAAATAGTTTCCCTTCATGTCCAAGGGAAATAAAGTTCCCTGTATGTGATGCTTTGGGTAAAGCACACTGAATACTGTTCATCACCATCTGAATACTATAAATTGAAGAGATAAGTTATCTACATACATATACACACTACACATGCAAAAGTAGATAAAGCACTGATTACCACACTCCCATTCTGAAGAGAGGAAAAGGAGGCACACCATCAACATTGGTCCAGAGCAATTCTGAAAACCAACAGCATAGATATTATAAATTTCTTTCTAGAACCCAGTTTTCTCCAGTGCACTTCCTAGTTGCACCCTCTGGTGTCTTGGTTCTGCCACCAAGTATCCTTTCTTGTCTATAATACTAAACTGGTAATCTTGTAAACTTTTCAACCTATTTCCTCCATAGGTTAGGGCTCTGTCTCTGTCTCTCTCAATCCAATTTGGTGATGTTTGCAGTCAACAAAGTGCTCACAGTCAATAACAAAAGGTTATTACAGTTATATATATTATATATAATATATATATAATTTTCTATAATATGTACAAAGTTATAAAGATGTCTTACCAGGAAAGTATACTTACTATATTAGTCAGTTTTCCATCACTATGATAAAGTACTTAAAATAACCAACTTAATAAGAGAAGAGGCTTATTTTTCATCATTATTTTTCATAGGTTTCAGTCCATGGTTCCTCAGCCCCACTGTCTTTGGGATTGTGGCAAGACAGAATATCATGGCAAGGAGCACATACCAAAGGAAGCTATTTAACTCACAAGTGCTAAGAAATGAAAAAGAGACAAGAAGGGGTAAGATCTCAAAACCCCTTTTGAGGGCACGACCCAGTGACCTAATCTCTTCCCACTGTGGCCTGCTTTTTAAAGATTCTCTAACCTCCTAATAATGCCACAGCTGAAGACCAAGCCTTAAATACATAGACCTTTTGGGAGACATGCCAGATGAAGAATATAGCACTTACTGACAGTTTTTAAAGACAGCTAGGTTAAACCCAGTAAGATGAAATTTGGTAAGGATAAATGTAAGTCCTGCTTGTGGACATTAAAAATCAAGTTTGAAATTATAGGATGGGCAGCTTTAGTTACTGTCATGCTTACCTCCCTAAATAAGCTGTAAGCTTTTAGTGGAGGAAAATTAGAGCTATCTGGCTGACATTAATCTTACAAATAAACAAAAGCAAAAAGACAGAGACACCGTCAGTGGCATCCTGACAATGTGGGTTATCATCAAGATTATAAAGAAAATAAAAGCCCATCATAGTAATAACTTTTAAGAAAACAAATGACTTCATCTGGACAAGAGGAATTCTTAGAGTAGTAGGCTGCCATCTCCATATATTTGATAGGCTGTTGTGTAAAGGAGGAGATATATGGACTTAGCTCCAGAGGACAGAATGATCCTGAATAGGTGGCAGTTCGGGGAGACTTGACTTCTGTCAGAATGCAAAGCATTTCCCAATTCCCACAGCCATTACTCTCAACCTCAACTGCCCACTGGCATCACCTGAAGCTTAAATAACATGGATGCCAGCTCTCCTGGAGCAATTCTACCACAGTCACTGAGAGTGAGATGCAAGCAATAGTTTACAAAATGTACCACTTGATTACATTGTACTTCCATGGTTATCCATATTGGACTGAACTTCAGTAAATATCAAAAGAGTGAGCTCATTTGCAAAGAACTGACATGCCCATTACCAAAGGTGTTCAAACAAGGATCTGAGTAACCGTCAGTCAACACTTCTTTCATACATGTTCTATACCAAGTGAGAAAGCAGATAGACCTTAAGACCCAACTCTAAGACCTTCAGATTCAAGGGCAAGGAATGAGTCAATTCCACTGAACAATAGGAAAGTCCTAAAGATGCCTAAGTGCTGAATGAGCTAAGCACATGTGTTCCAACCATCAGTCTTTGTTTTTCCTTCATACTCTTCTGATACAGCAACTAGATCCAGTTCTCAGAACAGACTTCCTTCCCCCAAAGGACATCTTGAGTGAGAAACAGTTAAGAGACTAGGAGGAAGGGGTTATATAAGCCCATAACATATCTATTTTAATATACATGATCTTATTTCCACAAGGAAGCTCTTCCAGTTCCATAATTTCTACTGACTGGGTCCTCAACCAACTCTAGCTCTTTGGATCAAGCTAAATTATTCTCCTTTTTAAAATTACATCTGTTTAAGCATCCACAGATAGCTAATGTTTTCACCATTCACTATTGTTAAATCAGAGTCCACATAAGGTATTTAGTTCTCATAAATATAAATAAGAGCCTGGAGCATCAAACATCTGATGCTGTGTCCCTCTCTGATCTTTTTCCAGTTCTATTTCTACACCTTCCTACTATTGAAGTGCTACAATTTATTAAAACATCCCAGCTGTGTTGCCAACAGCCCAAATCAAGAAATAAACCATATTTATCTGTCTCCTGAAAAAACTATATTTAACAAACAGAATTCTTTCTTCTTTTCTTATAACTCTCACCATGAGAGAAGACACTACTGTAGCACCATAGCCCACAAACCAAAGGTAGCTATCTAGTGTACATCAAGTTTTTTCAACATCCAGCTTTTCCAAGTGAAACTATATCTCCTGTTTTTCTGTTTGCAGAAACAGGACTCCTTCTCACAAGATATCAACAAAGAGTGTTGGCCAAAGAAGAGAGTTGTTTTTTTTTTTTACTGAGAGTACAGATTAAAAAGAGGTAAATTGTTATAGATCATGGCATCATCTTCTGAAAGCCAAGTGCACATCATAAAACTTTCCTGGTTCATTTCAAGCAACTGTTTAGTTCATCAATGCTTTATTTGTGAAAGCAAATACTTGGCCTTACAAAACATCTATTCAAGCATCAATGACTCAGAATCTGGGACTTTCCAACTTCTCTGGGAATCATGTTTATGATATAAATGCCTAGTTAATAAAAGCCTGCCATCCACGTGTCAAAGACTTTTATGATCTTAAAGAAAGAAAAAAGAAAAGGGAAAGTTGTACTAGCCACTTCTCTTTGTTCTTCTTTTGCTGTGTAAATGACATTTGTGAGGCTTGCCTGTATTTGAAAGAAACCAAAATATTTATAGAATAGTGAAATTATTCTGTATGATTGTTTAAAATGAGTATGTCACGCATTTGTCCAAACTCACAGAATGTTCAACACCAAGAGTGAACTTGGATGAAAACTGTGAACTCTGCATGATAATTATGTGTCAATATAGGTTTGTCAACTGTAAGAAATGTACTGTCTTGGTATGGGTTGTTGTTAATGGGTGAAGCTGCACATACTGGAGAAAACCTCTGTACTTTCTGCTCAGTTTTTATGTATACTAAAACTGATCTAAAAAACAAGCTTCTAACAATCCTGTTAGAAGCTGGCCTTCCTAATATACTCACAGTTTCTTAAAAAAAAAAACCTAGAAGAGATGTTTCCTATCAAAACACAGGAAATTATGGGTTCATGGTAGAAGGTGGCCTTTGGAAGTTGGAGATTTTAGGGAAGGTTGTTATTATGTTGGGATGTTCACATCTGGTTGGTTTTGGGTTTTTTTCTGCCTTGTCATCTCCTTCCCAAGGTCTTTGCATGGCTGATTTCTGCCTCCTCTACAGAACTCAATTTAAACATCATCGCCTCTGTGAAGCCACCCCTCCCTTTACCTCTAAAAAGCTTTCCTACTCACTTTGTGGCACATCATCATGCCTCCTTCTGTGTCTTAGTTCACTGTTCTCACCTCCTGCTAGAAAGTTTTTCCAGTACTGAGAAAAGCAGAGGCATTCATTCCTTCAGTATTTTACTCAATGCCAACAACCTGTATAAAATGAAGTAGGTATTTGTCTAAATAAGCTAGGGCATTTCCTAATTGATAGAAAGGAAGACACATCACTATTTCACGATGCATCCAGTTGCCGCCTCATGACATGCTACCATGTAAGATACAGAAAGCTCTACAGCTGCTCTGAATGCAGTTATCAACCAACACGTATAGGTTAGTGAGTTTAAAGGGGAGGAAATAGAGAAAGAGGTGGCAATTTGGGAGCAAAAGTATTTTTTAAATGAGTATTATAGGCCCAGATGGATTATTACTATTTCTTGACTAGAAATAAACCATTCTTACTTCTAAGTTTCAAAGAAAAACTCACCTCTGACTTAAATACTGATTGGCTCCTCCAGCTTAACCTAGCAGGAATGAACTTGAAAATTCAAAATTCAGGCTCTGGCCACTGGCAGACCACAGGAGAAGAGAGAACAAGAAGTCACCAAGCAACACCTCCCTGCAAATCAGCACCATGTGCGGGCCACTGGGTGGACAGCCAGACCCAGCCTTTTCCCATGAGTCACCACCACTTGCGGATTGTGGGGGAAGAGAACAAGAAGTCACCAAAAAGCCAGAAGCAAGCTTTCCCTGTGAATCAGCACCATGCACAGGCCACCAGGGGGACAGTCAAACTCCAGCCTTTTCCCATGAGTCAGCACCATTCATGACTGTGGGGGAAGAGAACAAGAAGTCACCAAGAATCAAGCCCTCCTTGCAAATGGGCACCATGTGTGGGCCACCATGGGACAGCCAAACCCCAGCCTTTTCCCATGAGTCAGTGCCACTTGTGGACTGCAGGGGAAGAGAACAAGTAGTCACCAAGAAGCAAGCCCTCCCTGTGAATCAGTGCCATGCACAGGCCACCAGGGGGATAGCAGACCCCAGCCCCTCTGGTGCACAGGCTGGGAAACAAGAAGAGCCAACCCCCCACCACATAAGCAGCCACATGACCTATAGAAACACAGGCTGTGATGACAGCTATTGAGGTGAAATGCAATTTGATGCTTATTGAGTTTCATAGTTCTCTGACTTTGCAGGTCTAGGGCCAGCTGTCTGATCACCTATTCAGAGGATAATGGTACACACTATGGCATCTATGAAGGATCTCTTTCTGAAGGTGGTAACTATTGTTAATTCCCTATTATTTTTGTTTTGAAGTCCTGTATCATTTTTATTGTTTTGTTGGTCTGGGTTTTATTCTGTTTTGTTTTCTTTGATTTTGTTATATCCGATGGCACAGGCAGCTATTTCAAAGAAAGCAAGACATATTATGGTAGCAATTTTGGATTTACTATTGTCTCGTTTTGAAGTCCTTTATTGCATTCATTGTTTCATTTTTATTGGTTCTAGTCTGTTCTGTTTTGTTCGATTTTTAGTATGTCTGAAGGTATCTCCAGCTATTTTGAAGACAACAAGAGGCACTGTGGTAACCATTGTTGATTTCGTATTTTTTTGAAGTCCTGTTTCACTTACACTGGTTTGTTCTAACTGGCTTTATTCTGTTTTATTTTTCTTGGTTTTATTCTCTTTAAAATAAAAATTAAAGAAATAAAATAAAATAAAATAAAATAAAATAAAACAAAATTGAGGCTCTCAACCCAGAAAGCTCATTGGGACATGATATCCAATGAGTCAAAACTAAAATAACAGATGAAAAGTGTAGAATACTTTTTCCTTTCCAAGGGAAATTGCCACCTAACAAGGCAGCTACAAATATCTCATATCCCAATAGGAAAATCCAAAAGAATTTTCAGAAAACCAGCATTTCCAATGAAATATGAGCATTCCCAAGGAAATCAGATAAATAGGCAGATATATAGATATAGATAGTCATTGTCACATCTATAGATTATTAAATATAACATACAATAAAATATATAATATGTATTTATAGATATGATTTTATGTTTAGCTACATGAGCATACACAACATACATATATATACACACATATACATAAAAAATTTGGTCATTTGATTGTTTCATTTTAAACCTTCTCTACATTCACACCTTTGCCCAGCCTTGACATAGCAAGAACCCATAGCCTTTGACTTCAAACTCTGCCATATAACTTGCTTTGACCAATGGCATGCAAGTAGAAGGAAAGGTTGCCAGTTCCTAGTCTACAACTTCAGTGGTCTTGTTTATTTTCATTTGCTACCTGCCCCTCTGCTGTCACCAGAACATCATACCATGGTTAACCCTGTGCTTAACCTCCCAACAGTAAGCAGAGAACCAGGAATACCTGGAGTAGGACCATCAGTCACACCCACAGTTGCATGAGCAACCACAATCAATTCTGGTTTTCAGGTCCAGAGTTTTGGGGTGCCACTATGTAGCATTATGTTGCAAATGATAACTTCCACTCACCAGAGAAACCAAGGAAGTCTATCCTGTCTCCCATGCTGCCCTCTACACCTTGCCAACTTCTCATGTTATTGATTTGACAAGAGATTGACAGAGGCTGAAAGAAGGGTTAAGAAGGAAAAAAACAGTGGCCCTGAAGCAAGGCCAGCAGATTGCTTGTAGCTGCTGGTTTCAAACAGGAGCCTAAAGAGAATTCTTTCTGTGGTCTGTTGGCCATTTCAGAACTTTAGAAATGGAATGGTCAATTCATCAGAAAGAAATAGCAAGTGAGTATAGCAGACTTCGGGGGGCCTGCAGGGGAGAGACCCTGGCACCTGCAGGGGAGGGACCTGCACCGTGAGGCTGACTTGAGAACAAGGAGCTCCTTCCCTCTCTGGGGGGTAGCTGAAAGTGTGGCAGACTTTCAGCAGCCCGAAGGAGACAGACCCTGGTGTGTCAGGACCTGCACGGTGCGGATGAGGTTGACTCCTTGAGGTTGACTCGTTGAGGTTGACTCGTTGAGGTTGACTCAGGGTGCCGGAGAACAAGGAGCTCCTTCCCTCTCTGGGGGGGAGCTGTGATCCTGCCGGCGTGTGGGCTGAGAATCAGACATCTCATGTCGTCCTGTCCCCCGCCCTGTGTCCCCCTTCCCGCTCCCCCCTGCTTAGCAAGTGGGAGCCAGTGAACTACACATCTTGTGAAAAGATTTGCTATGTTATTTAGTATGAGCTCCCCATATGCAAAGATAAGGACAACCATTTGGAAGAAAACAAGGGACAATATGACAGATAGTGAAGATCTCTGGTTGTCTAGCTTTGAAATTTCTGCTTTCTTATGTCCCATTCTGTTCTGTTTTGTTGTGTTTAATTTTACCCCCTTTTAAAATAAAATTTAAAAAAAAGAAGGGAAAAAACAAGGAAGGTATTGTGGTCAGCATAAAATACTTCACATACACAGACATCACATTCTGAGATATTTATGAAGATTTCAAAAGTGATGAAACATTATCACCTCCTTAGGAAAATGGTTTTTAAAAACTGAGTGAGGCCATTTATAAGCTCTAAAGTCTCTGAATTAATTAATGGAAAATTTCTTTGGAGGTTCCATGATTTGTTTGCCAACTCCCAAATATACACACAGCCCAGACTTTCTACATCTCATAACTCAACCTTGTTAGCTAAGACTAACCAAGGCATACTCATCAGTCCCTTTCTGAGATATGACTCACCTCTAATTTCCTTTTTCCTAACATTGGTCATCTATGCCACTTCCTCTTCCCACACTTGACTTCTCACGACCAAGCTACCAAAAATGTGCGTAGTGGCTACAGTCGTGATGGAGAAGCCAACAGACTTGCACATTCCTTAGGGATTTATTTGTTTTTGTTGATGCATGAGATTGCACATGGGGGAAAAAATGAGAAGTGCAAGGGAAAGGTTTCTTTGATCCTAAATCTGGAAACAAAATGTATTGACACAAAGCAATGAAAGCCAGAAGCGGTAAATGAGAAACCACAGCTTGACTCTCAAAATTAAACATCATTATCAAGTTTTTGTATGTCCCCAATGGCCTCTAAAAGTTCCATTTAAAATCAAACTAAAAGTACGGCCAGAGCTGAGAAGGTTCTTATAACTGGCGGGCTCTTTGCCTAGATAAGATCTGCCAAACTTATAAACCTTATATTCTCTGCTCTTTGCCACTCCCCTCACCAAAGACATTAACAACTGTAAGCTTCACCTATACAAAACTTAGCTCAAACACTCTATTATCTTGACAGTCTGAGAATCTCTCATCAATGTTCTGGGCTCTTTTAGTCAACATAACCAATCTGACATCTTCTTATTAATTACTAACCATTTCCCCTTGTAGGCAGCCCTAAAACCCCCGTTCAATCTGTCTGACCTGTTACATAGTGTGTGTTTCTGAATGCAACTTCCCCTGTGGCTAATTTAGAACTGGTAAGCCTGGTAGATATATACACAAACAGAGAGGACCTTTCCTGTAGACACTAGAAAAAGGGAAGTTCTACAGAGAAACTGAAAGTTATAAGTAAAGAATTTATATTGTTCATTCACTGGATATTTATTTATTGACAGCTTATTGGAGTGCAATAAAGATCAAAATAACAGTTGTGGTCATAAACATACCCTACATCTTGTTCAGTTAGAGAAATCATAGCTTATTTAGTTTAAGAGAAAAACAAATATGATTCTGAAACCAGAAAATTCTGATGAGCTCAATTAGATGTTTAACTGAGGTGAGTTATGGACCAGTCCCCTTGCACATTAAATTAACCTTTTCTAAAAGCACTGAGTCTCCCACAGAAACTGACCACAGTCAGAATGGCTGCAGTGATGAGATGTCTGTCATGCAAACAAGAGCAGATACTCTTCCCTCACACCAGCTTTCTTCCCTGGACCACTCTTTATATTTCTATAAACAGACCTTCTATTATTTCAAATTAGCATAACCATAAGCAGAAACCAGAAGCATTTCCAAGGGCAGACAAGCATTTCCAGAGGTACAAGTCTTTTAGCTCCCTTCAGACTGCTAGCAGATGTTTCAAGAGAAATTCGAAGGCAAGTTCTGTACTGAATTTAACAAAAATGATTGATTTTTGCCATCTACCCCAAGTATCAAAACAGCCATGTCTAGCCTCAAGTTGGCTGCCAAGTGTATTCAATCTTATATAAACTGAAACTGGCCACATTTTTAAAAAAACATTAATGAATTTTTGCCTTCATTAAATATTCAGATCATTTCTATTTATGGAAAATGGGAGCCTGTGTCATCACCCCACTTAAGATACAGATCAGCTAAGGACCCACTTCCTCTTGGCACCTGCATGTGAACATTGGTAACACCCAGCCCATTGCAGTAAAAATGCATCAATTCCAGCTTCTGCTGGAACTTCCATCTGGTGCAAAGATCAAAGGGATCTCTACCCAGCAGACTGCTTGCCTACAGTCCTCTGGCATGTCAGCATGGCCTCAGCTGTCCCCATTTGTCCTATGCTACCTAATCACAGTAACCACCAGTCTGCTAAGTCACCTCTGACCAAGAGGAAAATGCCCTGCAGGCACATTTCACAGACCCTCAAGAAGACCTGAGAATGAATTTACAAAAGAAAACTATCTAGTCCTGTTTATACAATACCAATGAGACCAACAGGCTTTTTTTCTCTTTATTAACAACTTCCCATTGCTGGGCCACAAACCTCCAAGACCTCAGCATGCTGTGACCACCAGAATCTGATCAAGAGATTCCTTGTAGCACTTTCCATTACAGGAAGCCATCTATTGAGCTCAGGTTGCCCTTGTAATCACAACCGCCGCATTTGGGCCATCTGAATTCTTACCTGAAATGGGAGACTGATGAGGGTTAGGCTGAATTTCACCTCATTTCTTCACTATTTTTTGTTTAAATTTAATCTTTTTGGATTATTGTAGAAAACAGGGCTAGCATGACAAGGGGATAGAACATATGATGGTCATGCTCTTGTTCTATGAATAAAGCTAGTTGGATACTTTGAATAAACATTAACATGAACATTTTCAGTATAATACCAATTAGCAGCCATACAACTCTGGAACTAAAAGGGTATATGAGATCATAATTTTAAATGACTTCATAAAGAACAATTTACAGAGAAGTTATCTTGCCTAGTAATACAATTTTCTCTTATTCATTTAATCAAGTAAAATACACCTATAAATTTATATACAGTATGTTTTTAGAAGCATTTGCGTGCTGATTAGAGTCTCTAGTCTGTCAGCTCCATATTCTTTTCTTCTCTGACTCTGGAGCAGAAAGCCCTGAAACTAAGTCTCCCAAATCTCCTCACACTCTGCCCCTTGTTAGGTTCTACCACAGAAGGCAACACGAGCAACAGGAATGTAAAACTAAGAGAAATGCTACCTTTCCACCAGGTAGTACCTCTGGAGATGGCAGCAGTTGGAAAGTTTGGCAAGTTTGGCTTGGAGTTTCTGCTCAGCCAGCTCAATTTTACTAGCAACAACCTTGGTAATTCAACAAGAATCCACTGAGGGTCAACTACATTTCCTTTGGCTTATTCAAATCTAATGGAATAGTGGCTTCCTGAAGTTACAAATCCTTATGTTAACTTGCTTTCATTTCAAATCATATACAAGTCATCTGTGTTAAATTCCTTTACTGGAATGCATGCAGTGGTTTTTCAACAGAATAATACACTGACTGAACACTGACTGATACTAGTCATATAAGTAATTTATCACCATAAACTGTGTTTGCAACAAAGCAAATTTTAATTAAAAGATTTAAAGTTAATGCTAAGGTCATTTCACTCACTCTCCAACTCTGGAAAAATCAGGAATGAAACTTAATTATATAAATTTTGCTTCTGAGACTCTATAAACTAAGAATATGAGTGGTGCAATCCTTCTCCAAACATTAGGTTTCAATTTTGTGTTTATTAGATGGGGACTTGTGTCCATGTAAGAAAAAGAAGGAACAAAGCAGAAAGGGTCAAAGACTTACTTATTTAGGGAAATGCTATGTTAGGAGCTCCAATTAGTTGTGGAACTAGTCAGTTACTGGTTTGGCGCAGGATATCAGACACTGTCACTGAGCTTTCATGACTGTCCCCTGACCTAACATGGCAGGTATTGGATGCCTGCACTTTGATCCATGCACATGCACAGGATATAGACATAAGAGCTTCCCAAACTAACTGGAAAGAATCCCAGAGGGAACACTGTAAGACATATTAATCAAAGTCAAATGGCAGAGCAAATTGAACCGGTTCATTAATTATGAAAATTCTCTCACAAAGTGACATCTTATTAACTATGCGAAAGCTTAGCACATTTTCACATGGTCCTTTCTGTCTACTTAGATCTAGAAATGTCACTTTTAGCAGGGAATTGAGATTTTCCTTTTTCCTCATTAGGAAGAAAAAGCTATTTTATGCCTATGCCACATATAAACATATACTTGCATGTTTACATATGCCCACTATGTGGATAGAGATAATTTCATTGGTAAAAGGAAGTGTTCTGTGTCAAACTTTGTTTTACAACAATATAAAGATAGAATTGGGAAAATAAAGGTTGATTTTTTTAAACTCTTGAATCCATGTCAAATCACACCCTGAACTTACAGGACAAATTGAACTATGTCTTACTTCTCTGTATATGTTGGCTAAAATAGAGACAAGAAGATATTACTGATTCCACATCACTGAAAAAAACAAACTAAAAACCTCAGCTCGCGCAGTCTTTTATTTCTTCCACATGTGAGAACAAGAACTTTAAGATGCTCAGAAAATATTCACTTTCTATATCTAGACCTTTTATGAAAAGCAAGACAATCAATTTATAGTTTTGATCTAAAAGAGCTCCTAAATGTCTCATGTACTCAATCTTACAGCAATGCTTGATCACTGTAAATCCTTTCTCTATTAGTTAGCTTGCTGGTTTGACTGCCATAAAAAGGCCAAAGTAACAGTGACTTAACTTGATAAAATTTTATTTCTTTTATATATAGTCTAATCATTAATATTCAAAGGCTGATATAACATTGTATATTAGAGTTCAGGACTCTTTTTGTCTTCTTCTGCCATCTGAATCAGATACTTCTATTTTAATCAACCACTAACATGTACACAGAAGCCAAATAAAAGCTCTCCACAGAACCTTCAAGATCACATCCCACTGGCCTGAACATACTTCACATAGTGGTGCTCACTGCCAGCCAGCATGGGAAACACAGTCTCTCTTCTAGGTTACATGGGCTCACTACTACTAAAGGAAGGGTAGGCCATGTTCTCCTGCTTGTTAAGGTACTGTTTCCAAAGTATTGGTACAGGGAAAGCCAAAATACACATTTTTTAAATGAACAGATAAAATCCTTAAATGAATGGTAATCTCCCATTTGACCCAGCTATTCCACTTCTAGGCATATTCCCAGAAGATCTGAAAACATCATACCACAGTGATATATGTGCACCCATGTTTATAGCAGTACAATTTGTAATAGCCAGATCTTGGAAACAACCAAAGTGCCCATCAACTGAGGGATGGATAAAAAAGTTGTGGCATTTTTATACAATGGAGTACTAGTCAGCTATAAAGAATGATCACATGGAGATATTTATAAATAAATGGACACGACTTGAGACCATACTCATAAGCGAAATAAACCAGACTCACATGTGTAAATACCATATAGTCTCCCTAGTATGAGAGTTGATAAGAGTATATAAGTGTTTATGGTAAGCATGAGTCCCCATCTCATAGCTTTGAAGCCTTTCAATGTTTTCATTCATCAGTTGGAATGGTTTTATTCTGTTTTGTTTGACTATATCATGCATGATGGTATGAACAGCTGTTTTGAAGAAAACAAAACATTATGACAGCTATTGCTGATTTAATATCATCCTTCTTAGAAGTCCTACCATGCTTCTA
>PVJX010041879.1:0-14420 GCA_004027295.1 Dolichotis patagonum
TTTGGGTACATTTTGACAATGAGTTAACCAGGGTACTTTTAGAGAGCGACAGGGACAGATCTTGGATGGTGTAACAAGTGGGATGCTGTCTAGGTGTCTTTTCTTAATGCCTGCAAAGGGACGTATGCAAATCAAAGCTGTGGGATGATTTGGGGAATTTAGCCAAAACAAAATTACTTGTCTTTACCTTGTTTTCCACCAAGATACCAGTTCCCTGCTGCACAGCCAAGTTTCACCCGTTTGTTACCACTCCTAAAGAATAACATACAATAAGAAAAACAATCTAGCCCCTCATTCTTGCAAAAGTGCTAGGGAAACCTTACGAGTGGCTACCTTAACTCAAAATGCTGAGTCAAAAAATCTCTCAACTTTTTTAGGCTGTTCTAGAGAAGATATGCTTTCTTATCCACAGTATCTCCAAATTCGCGCCTTAGAAACTAGTTTTGAAATGTTACAAAGTTCCAGCTTATGTGCCCTTTTCTGTTTGAAGAACTACGTTTCAAATTAATGTTTTAACTCAACAATCAGTGAGTGAGAATTCATGATTCCTCACGCACCTCTTCAAGTGCTGAGGATATGGAGGTGAATAGAGCCCAAAGCCATTGGAATCTATTTCCTGGGACGAAACACAGACAAAAGTCACCCAGACAAGTGGCAGAGTGGGAGGGTTAAGAATTGTGCTTAAGAGACAGATTTCTTAGGTGTGAATACAGATTCTGTGGCTTCCTGGGTGTGCGACTTCAGGCAAATTACTTACTTCCCTCTGCCTTAGTTTCTCTGTCTATAAAATAATGGGGATAGTTGTAATACTTACTTTTCAGAGCCACAGTGAGACTGCTTTCTGGCTCATAGTGATAAACATGGCCCAAAAGCTAAGATACAGATGTTTTTCAGAAGGTAGAAATTGAGGATGGCAAATTAGTACCTGTCTCGCTTGGCTGTATTATGTAGCTTAATTTACATAAAATACATAGAATTGCGACTGGTAAGTAGTAAATGTTCAATAAATGTTCACTATGAGTGGATGTGGCAATTCCAGTACTCTAGAAGGCTGAGTAGGAGATCACAGCCTGGGCAATTTAGCAAGACCCTGTCTCAAAAAAATAAATAAAGAGGTGAGCTATGAAGGAGTCTGACCGCCGGCACCCTAAGCTGACCAGAGACCACTTTAAGCCGTTCGCTATGCTTTTACACCTGCTAAAGATGTCTACCCATGCGTTCATAAGGCTCAGTAAGCACAGCTATGCCCTGTAACTCCCGCCGTCCTTCAGCCCCGCTCCTGTCAGGCGGCCACCGTTTCCTGTTTTATCTCAAGCCTTGTTCCTGGCAGGAAGCTACAATTCCTTTCCACTGATCTCTCTCTCACAAAAGTTCCATTCTTGACCTTTTCTTTTCACAACGCCCCTTCGTGCTCACGACCCTGTAAGAGGCCATCTGGCTTTATGAAAGTGACTGGCCTGCTCTGAGTGCAGGGGTGCTCCCTCTCAGGTTAGTTCCGAAATCAACATGACCTGTTGACCTGTGTCTTTGTTTTTTCCTTCTTCTTTCCTTATAGGGTGAAACTCAGTGTGAGGGTTCTGGATTCAATGTCCAATACCCCACACTAAAATTAGTTGTGATGCTATTTAACTGCCGAGCTGGTTTGGTTTGGTTTGACCTGATGCTCCGCAGTGCTAGGTAAGGTCTGTACAGGTGCTCAGACATGGCCAGCCTGGACTCTGCAGTGAAACCCTGTCTCAACGCCAACCATCACCAACAACCAGATACAAAGGAACATTCCAGGACAATTTTTAACAGGCACTGCTGTAGCATTCTTGTGCTTACAATTGTAAATCTCCTCTCTCAGATTCCTGTACAGAATTTTTTTTTCAGTTGTATTTACCTGAGATGGAGGATTTGCTCCATCCCGAAAGACATTATGAAGACTTGGAAATACAATTTAGCAAGACTGAGACTGCAGTCACTTGAAGAAAACCCCAAAAGAAAGAAGAGGTGCTCAATGGCACCATTCCCCCGACCCGTCTCACTCCTTCCCCCTTCCCCACTTCTTTTTATTACCACATTGTCAGCATTTCCAATAATGAAAAGAGGGAAAACACAGACCTAGGCTTTCATGGAAAGTATTATAACTCTCAGAATCCTTGTCGTAAAAAAATATATGCTTTTGAAACCTTAAAACTCAACCCTGTGAGAAGCATGTTCTGAGGAATGCTATTTCCTGGCACAACATTATCTTCGTCAAGTGACTCAGTGTGTTTTTTTATTTTGTTTTGTTTTTTCAATATGAAGTGGCCCCAAATTACAGAGAAACAGTGGGCCTTAGGTATCAGTTTGATGACAGGGTTTTTCCCTGTTCAAGAGGGGCTTTAAATGCCACCAGTTTGGAAGGTGTCTACAAGCCAAGCGAGCTCCAGTCCTCTGTCAAGATGCCCCTGGCCGCAGTCCTCGCCTCTGCCTTGCTCTTCTGCTCTGTAGCAGGCCAGCAGTGCTCCACCTCCGCAGGAATCAGGGACATCAACTACCTCATCAGTCATCTGCAGGTAGGCTGAAGGGCTGCAGGGATGAGGGCAGGGAGGACAGCAGCTGACCACAGCGGTGAGCTCTGTGCACGACTCATGTGGGTTTTCATTTCTCTCCCTACTTTAGAAAGATCCACAGGCCACGTGCAACTGCAGTGCCAATGTGAGTGACCACTCTTTGTAAAGCACTTTCCCAACTAATTTTGGTTTTCACATACAGAATCTTTACCCTGAAATTTCTCTTTTTGCAGGCGACCCATTGTTTGTGCCTGCCCATCCCTCCTGTAAGTATAGTAAAAGTTAACGATCTTGATTTTATTTTTGGTTAAGGTTTTTAACTAAAAATGAATCATTTTGCTATTTTAAGTGAGAAACTATTACTTACTTGTAATTGTTACAGATCTTGAAATTCTGTGCTATATTCATCTCTTTGTATTTAGATAACTTTATGGTCTTTGAGAAGTTAGAATACTTTTCAATATTTCAAAAACAGTGCGACTGTCCTTTTAGATAAATGACCATGCGCACAGTGATACGGTCTCGTTGTTGAACTATGCTTTGAGGGAATAGAGTTTGTGAGTCATGAAAGAGACTCCAAAAGAGAAACCCCCCACTCTGGCAGCGGGAGGAAAAAGAAAAGTTTTTATCTCCCCATCTCACCGCACTGCACTCACTCCCGGTTACTAAGGCTGGGGTGCTCACCCAAGCTGGGCCTGGAGGAAGTTGAATTTCCCACCCCAGTTGAGGTCAGTACCAGGCCCTGTGTTGCCCAGCGGTTACAGAGGAGAGAAGAGGTGAGGAAGAGCCCCACCCCCTTGGCCCACAGTGCAGGAGTTTAACTCTGCTGATACACTACCCACACCCAGGGACACATCCCACTTGCTGGCATCAGGGGCATCTTCCTTCACACTTTCAAACTTTCTCCTGTTAGACTTGGGGGACAGGGCATTGGGAAAAAGAGATGTGAGATGTGTATGTAGGCCTACAGCCCATGTTTCCTGGATGGAACATGCTGGAAATCTTCTGGCAGAGTCAGCGTGAAAAAGTGACAAAGCCTTGAAATATTGAATAAAGGTGACTTGAAATATTGAATGAAGGTCTTTTCCTAGACTGGCAAGGGATCTATGAAAAAATAGTGCAACTTTGGATTACATGGGTCAAATTAAAATAGTTTCTAAGGTCATTGGCTCTGTGCTTCCTTCTTGAAGCTGTCCTTATAGTGCTTCTTTTTCAGAAATCCTTGTTATTTTCTAGGACAACTGCACCACGCCATGCTTCCAGGAAGGGCTGTCACAGATGACCGGTGTCATACAGAAAACAAAATTCTCGCTGGTCTTCAATCGGGTAAAAAGAACAGTTGAAGTCCTGAAGAACAACAAGTGTTCAGTGAGTTTGTGTTTATATGTGAAATGTTCTTCTAGGTGATTTTTATGCAAATGCTGGGTGTCAACTCTGACTAAATGGGGCATGAGATAAAGTTTAAATTGGTATTCCAATGTTCATAAAGTTATACGGAAGAAATGTAATCAGAAACTATAGAATCAAAGTGAAATCTATCCCAGATACTCCATTGTTCCCTGAATTAAAAAAAAAATATTCTGGTATCCGTTTTCTTCTCTCTACTTCTTGAATAATGAAACAATCTACCTCAATTATAATTAGAAGCTACAATCTAGAAAATCAGAACTATATCCCACTTTAAATTATCTGAAAGATTCAATCTGCCAACTAAATAGATGTAGTGGCCTCTAAACTAAAGATTTTTCCCCCCAACTGGCTAAAGAGATTTTTAAAGTAAAATGCACCCAGACCAAGGTAGATGTTTGCCACTTGCCTAAATGCCCATCTTCCTCATCATATGTCCTTGTGTTGGGGTTGGGGCTGACAACCTCTCTGCTTACCTTTGTGTTAGCATCTGCTGAACTACACAGCAGCCCTCACTGGTTATTTAATTGCTTGTGTCCTACCATCAACAGCATCTACTGATATAACCTGTTTTACTGAGTAGTTGTCTTAGGAACAGTTGTTAAAAGTTCTCATCGTCACGTGAGAGAAAACAGACTCTCAGGAGGGTTAACTAATTTGCCAGAGGTTATATATTTAATAAATGATACAATTGTGATTTGAATTGGGGTTTCTGTGACCCTAAAGTTCCACTCTTAGCCATTGTGATTTAGGATGACTTTGAAAGGACAGTTAAAAAGGATAAAGATACATTAGAGACCTCAAACTGTCCCAGGAAAAAGTCTCCTCTAATGGGGAGATTCAAGGCCACTTGATAGGTGTCCACACATGCGTGGGAACAGTCTCCTATTTGCTCCAGGTCTCACTCCTATGTATCCCTGTCCTCAGGTTCTGAGCAGGGCTCTTGCTGGGGCTGCTTGGTTCCATACTGCTTTACTCACTCTGTCCTTGTCAACTTTTGTCTCCACAGTTTTTCTCTTGTGAACAGCCATGCAACCAAACCACAGCAGGGAACACAGTGACATTTCTGCGGCATCTCCTGGAACCTTTCCAGAAAGAAATGATGAAAGGGACAAGAGCTTGAATATGCAGATGACACATTATTTATTCTATTTATTGAGTTTTTAAAAGTCTCTATTGAGTTGTTACAATTAAAGAATCAAGTGAGCTACTTTAAATTAAAATCAGTTGAGATCATTTGTTTAAGATTTTATGGTTTATTTTGGAATAAATATATATGGGGAAAAGAATACAAGCTGGTCTCTGGTGCTTCTTCATGACATATTCATTCCTTGATGCTCAGAACAAAGAAAGCTATGAAATTGTCAAGGGACAGAACGGATAAAAGACTCCATAATAAAATGACACATGGTCCTGAGCACAGACTTGGAGGCTCTTAAGGTGTGGATGGGACTGCAGAGGTACAGTTGAAAGTGCTCTTCTGGGACAGTCTGGTTTTCAGGAGGGGATGCTGAGGGCATGCTGGGGGAGGGGTACAGGGCACTGCCAAGGGGCTTCATTCCTCAGAAACCAACCATGCACTGGAAAAAGGAAAAGGTGACCACTTAGTAAATCCAGAAACTTAGGGACTACTCAAAAATATGGTATGGTCGTGCACAAGACAGCAAATAGCTTGAAGCTGAACTGGCAAACTGTCGGGAACACCTTTAGGGGCAGACCAAGAAGCAGAGAAATCCTGAGATCAATACCATCTATTCTCCTGAAGGGCTTTTGGCAAACACACACCACATGCCAGAGAAAGGCCTGGCTGGGTACAGGGTCTAATGGGTAAGTTCTAAGGCATCCTTGAACCAGTGTCTGTGGTTGGAATCACAGAGCTGTACATTTCACCTTAATATTCTACCTGTCCCAGCGCTGGTACCCACCCTGGCCTCCATTCCACTATGCTTTCTGTCTTCGAAGACGCTTTCTGGTCCATCATGCATACTAGTTATTATCTGATCCTCACTGCTCGTCTGCTAGCTCCCTGAGGGCAGAGAACTGCTCTGTTCACTTCTATGGCCTAGATGCCTGTGCTGGGTCGGCATAGGGTAGGTGCCAAGTGAGTGTGGTCTGATGCAAGGCTTTGGGATGTATGAACACAGTGGTAACTCATGCCTGCGTCAGGACTGTTTATCCCTGGGGGAGCGACAGGACCCAGGGCACACTGTGGTGACCTCCCTGACACCTGTGGGTAGGTCTGGGCTGGGCTCACATCACCTGGCCCCTTGGGATGGGCAGACTTCTATGTGACCTCCAGGATCCCATGTGGTGGGCGGGTGGAGCCAGAGTTAAGACTGGATCAGGATAGTCTGAAGAAATGGCCCGCTCCCCACAGCTTGAAGAGCTGGAGGACTGAGAAGAACTTAGAACCTTTCATTATTTATTTTTATCTTTTATTTTTGCAGGGTGTGGGCTCAAACTCAGGGCCTTGTACATCCCAATCAAGGGCTTTACCAATGAGCTACACCAGAAGCCCCAGGACACAGGGACTTTTACAGGATAAAGTCAACTGTGGGTAGAATTCACTTAGGGTCTTCCAGAATACAAATTGCCTCCTCTCACAGACAGACGAGCCACCCTAGCCCATCTGTGACTACTTCTAATCACAACAATACAGAAAGTTCAGAGGAGCCAGAGTCAGAGTTGCTCAAAGCGCTGAGCTCCGCTTCTCTTCTTATCGGTTATAATGCCCAGCGAAGTCCAGATGGGACCTGCCCCGCAAAGCAGGTATCATCTCAGAAGCCCCGTCCCTGGAGTTGTGCGGCTACTGCAGGGAGGAGGGTGAGCCCATGTTCTGCCCTCTGCCTGCCGCCAAGCCCCTCTGGCACAGCATGGGTGAGAGGGAATTTTCACTGACAGGACTCAGGTCAGGGGAATGTTTTTTCCATTCGAGTGCAGAAACTCTAGGCCCATAGTGACTGACATCCAACCATAGTTTTAACCTTAATTGGGATGGAAAGATCTCAGTTATTTCTGGGGTCATGTAAATCAAAGAGCAATACACTATATTTCACACTATGCTGTATTTCCAAGGAGACTGCTGCTATTGAATTTTGTCCTCCAGGGCCGAAGGCCACCAAGCATTTTTGGTGGGGTCTCAGACTTAAAATGTACTGACAGTAGTCTCACCTGGTGACACCCCTGCTTTCCCAGAGGTGTGGAAACATCGAAAGCAGTGGGGATGGGGTGGGAGTGGTGTAAACTCTATGGAAGAGGTTTGCCAGGGAATCTCCCATAACAGTGAACAGGAGAATTAGCACTTCAGTTGTTACTGGTAACGCATGTCGGCACCTCCTATATACTTTATTCCTGGAGACTTAAAGTTCTGACCACTCAGAGTTCTTAGTTCTTTTTTCCTCGTGAGTGGCGCTGCCAGTGCTGGGGTCCTGCCTCTGCATAGCACACTGAATAGGGTGTCTCAGGATGCCTGTCCTGCCTGCCTCCCTAGTGACCTGCACATACCCAAGGACAGGGCACCTTTCCTCCCTCACACTTACAACTCTGTGTGTGACATACAGGAGTGCTGAGCAGAAGATCTAGCAAGTAACACATTCGTTAGTATCAAGCACTTAATATTTAAGCACTTTCTCTGCATTTACTGGGCATGCAGCGTTTCACTTAATTCCCTAACAGTGGTAGGAAGTAGGTATTATTTGTGCTTTATAGGTTTGGAAACTAAAGCTTTCTAGGTCAGATGACTTCCCCAAGATCTCACAGCTAGTGATACTTTGAGCAGGGAATCACTCCCTGCTGGTTCTGGTTCCAAACCCTCTGCTCTTCCCATTTGCTTTTCTCATATCCTGTTTATATCAGATTTACAGGTTGTGTTTCCTCTGACCACTGCCTGAGGGTAGGATAGACTCACCACAGTACCAGTGCACACCCTGTCCTCCAGGAACCTAGGGGGTCAGATGAGGATCAGAATTCAAGCGTGTTTGCCCTTTTGAAAGCTAATACACAATTCATGTACCACGTATTACATAACACCCTTAGCAGGGCCTGGGGCAAGGTTCCCTAATTAAACACATCAATATTCTGGAGCAAAACACACACATGAGCTACCTAACTCAGCGGTGCTCACACAAAGCGATCAAGTTTTGCAGCCAAATGAGTCACAAAGACCTTGAGTTTCCTAAACTGTTTGGGTTTCAGAATGGTGATAAGGGATCAGCGAGCCACCCAAAGGGACAGGTTTTGTTTTTGTTTTTTCCCTAACTCAGAGCCCATTTATTCTTTGTCTAGGGCTTGGCTGGTTGTAGCTAGGCAGAGGTTTTTGTTGTTCCCTAACTGGTTGGCCACACGGCACCCAGGTGGCAGCGACCCCCCCCCAGCCCCGCAGCCAGACTTTCTGAGAGGCAGCTGCATCGAGTCGTACAGTGTGGCTTTTTGGGAGATGCCCAGCTCAGCAGTGCTCACTTACAGCGGGGCAGAAGCTGATAGCTGGGGATGGTTTCCGAACACAACCCAAGAAAACAGCGGTGTAAACTGCAGCTCTAACCACCTGCTGGCTTAGTGTTTTCCCTCTCTTCTTTGCAAAAGCTGTGAAAGTCACAAGATTTGCCCCTGTAGGAAGCTCTGAGGAGGCTCTGCTGCAGGAAGTAGTGCTGCCATCAATCTCTTGCCTGTGATTCACAGAGTTGAGCTTTATCAAGGAGCCACCTTGGAGAATGAGAAGAAAAGCTAACATTTACTAAGTCTGCAGTGTGCAGCAGGCACTCTGCCAAGCAGGCTTTGTAGAATCTAGTTGCATCCACACAACAATCTCATGGTATATCCATTTCATTATTATATATACTATATATATCCCATTGCACAGAGAAGAGAACTGAGGCCCAGAAAGGTATATAGATTGCCAGGGCCGCATTGCTCCCACTCTAAATCTGCTGCTCTAAGCTCCCAGGAATAGTTTGCAGAGGCTGTGGGTCAAGGCCATCCCTCCATCCCTCCATCTATCTTTCCATGAAAACTGTAAAATTTCAACTCAACAATTCTCCTTTCTATGCCCCATTTCACTGTCCTGCTCCCCACCTTTTCCTGGTCCAAGACCTCCCTATTCCCACCAAAGGACCTCAGCAGGAACACAAAGAGGTCCTTTCTTTATTCCCAAAAGATTCTTGCTTTATTTTCTATTGCTTAATGGTTTTAAGATATAAGTCCCATGATTTTCTCTCTACAAGAGCATATCATCGGCAAACAGAAGTAGTTTACTTCTCTTTCAATCTGGATGACGTTTATTTCACTTTCTTACCTCACTGCCTCGGCTGGAGCCTCCAAGCACAACGTTGAAAGAAGCAGTGAGGAGTGTTTGCTTCCTGCTCCTAGTGGAAACCTTCAGACCTTCACTGGTAAGTATGATTCAGGTTGTGGGCTTTTCATAAATGCCCTTTACTGGACTGAGAAAGTTATCTTTTATTTTTGGTCTGTTGAGCATTTTATCATGAACTAGTATTGCATTATGTCAATGGGGTTTTTTTTCATTTATTGATGTAATAAATTCCTTTATTTATTAAAATAGAGGTTAATTCTTGGCACTTGAATTTCCAAAGGTAAAGCTCCCAGCCCTGGAGACAGGGTATGGAAGAGATGCCAGAGAGGGGAGGAAGAGGCCTGAGCCTGTGTGAGGGCCGGGGTCGAGGGCCTCAGTGCAGGGAACACCTGAGCTGCATGTCATAAATCCCCTGGGAGGTGAGTCTGACAAGCAAAGGCTTCCTACTACCTAACCAGGTGTGGAGTCGGGAGGACCCCTGTACCCCACCCTTAGGGCTTGATGTGTCCCTTGAGAGTTCCAGGGGAGAAGCCAAGGTTTCCCCAAAGGAGGGCGAGGCCTCAGGCTTGGCACATAGGGCAAACCTGGACCCCATTGTCAGGGGCCAGGTGAGAAGGAAGCAGCCTCCATAGAAACTACCATGGAGGGAGGGAAAGCCACGCCTGGTGCTGGCCAGGAAGAGCAGCAGGGTGGGACAGGAGCAGGCTCAGATCTCATCTCATATCCCAAACGCCAGGATCTAAGGTCATCTCCAGGGGAAGGAGAAGGAAGAGAAAATCTCGAGCTGAGCATTTAACTGGAATTTCTAAGATTTACCCTGAAACGGCAATTCTTTTTCAGCCATTAGGTAAATTTAAAACAACAAACAAAAGCACCTAAATTTAGGTAGGAAAACAGAGCAAGCTTCATATATTTCTGCACACCTGAAGAAGCGGTTTAAACACTTGACAACACAAGTGTTGAGGGCCAAGTGCCAGGCTCAGCACACAGCGAATAAGACCTTGCTGTTGTCCCCAACATCTACAGATGCCGAAGGAAGAACTCTGGTTGGTGCTGAGAAGAGGCGAAAGGCCCAAGGGCAAGTCCTTGTGACTGACCAGGAGAGTGAACCGTGTGGCCCCTCTGCACGCTCAGACAAAGGAAGGGGTATCATATCTCCGGATGGATCTCTGGCTTCCTGATCCCCTCAGCTTGGATTCTCTGCTGCATCAAATATTTCCCGGAAACCTCTCTGATATTTCCTGGAACCTTCTGGGAGTCAGAACACTTTAGAGCTGTAATCAGTGCCCCTTCAGACATCCTGAACATTAGAAAGGTCATGTGAAAGTCTACTTCAATCCCCCCCCCCACTTATGGGGTGTCCACTTGGGGTCCAAAGGCCTAGCACCTGCAGTTCTCAGAGTTTCACAGGCAGAGATCAGCCTCAAGAATGCCACTACAGGAACACTGTGCCTGCTCAAAAAGCAAAACAAAACAAAAACTCAGACTTAAGAAAGCAGCAAAAATCCCAAACAAGAAATGGTACAATGCCTCCAGCCTTCCTCCAGCCCCTATGTTTTGGATTTCACAGTTCTAAAAAAAATTTTTTTGCACTTGACTCTCACTGAAGTTAGGGATAGTAGGTAAAATAAGCCACTGTGGCCATTTTTATAGATGAGGAAACTGAGGCCGGGGAGGGGGGCAAAAGCTTTCTGAGATCATGTAGGTAGCCGATGGCTGACCTAGGACTGGAGCCTAAGGTGGTCACCTTAATCTGACTTTGTGTACACTACAAAGGAAATGGAAAACAACAAAGGAGATGGTGACCCAGAAACAGGAAGAAAAGCCTCAGAGGGCTAGTACTCTCACCAAGGCCAACCAAGGTCAACCTCCACTAGATGTGGACTCCTGCGGAAGGTTTAGTTGATTTCTGCTGCCACCAAGTGGCAATCCTGAGGTGTACCAGCCAAGAACACATCTCAAGCCTTTGGATGAGAGATTTAACTCACAGGGCAGTGGTTCTCAAAGGCACCCCCAAGATCAAAATTATGTTTATGTAACGCTAAGATGTCACCTGCATTCCTTCCTCTCACTTCCTCAAAAGTGTACTTGACGGTTTCCGAATATTGCATATTAAGTGACATTGCATAGACTGAAAGCAGGAGCGGATGGGGGAATCCAGCTGCCTTCCATTCAAACCAGACCTTAGACAGAGTAGCAAAATGAAAAGCAAGGCCAACCTTATCATCAAAAGGTCGAAAGAAACATTTGAATAAATTATGTTACCTATGCTGACAAGTAGTGAGTTTATGATTGCATCTTTTTTTTTCCATTGTATTTTAAAGAGAATGAGACAAAAGAGGTCAGTACAGAGCAGATCGGAACTGGACAACATAGGCAACACAATATTTAACATTAAGACAACCGGCCATTAACAATAGCTATCACAATATTTCTTTCTCTGCTATAGTTGAGCATAGTTTCAAATACAATAATATCAAACATAACAAAAAAATATAAAAACATTCAACGAGTGAAAGAATTACAGGGCATTCTGAACCGAATAACAGAGAATGATCAATGGGTACTATAATATCACATTTTCAATAAAAAATTTTGTTTATACTTTCACACATATTCAAATCCCAATAAGACACAATGTGATAGATAGAACCAATGGAAATAGAAGAATAGAAGCTTGGTAGGACTTCTAAGAAGGATGATGTTAAATCAGCAATAGCTGTTACAATGTTTTGTTCTCTTCAAAACAGCTGTTCATAGCATCATGTATAATAAAGTCAAACAAAACAGAATAAAACCATTCCAACTGATGAATGAAAACATTGAAAGGCTTCAAAGCTATGAGATGGGGACTCATCATTACCATAAAATCTTACATACTCTTACCAACTCCCATACTAGGGAGACTATATGGTATTTACACATGTGAGTTTGGTTTATTTCGCTTATGAGTATGGCCTCAAGTCATGTCCATTTATTTATAAATATCTCAATGTGATCATTCTTTATAGCTGAGTAGTACTCCATTGTATAGATATACCACAACTTTTTTATCCATTCCTCAGTTGATGGCACTTAGGTTGTTTCCAAGATCTGGCTATCACAAATTGTGCTGCTATAAACATGGGTGCACATACATCACTGTGGTACGATGTTTTCAGATCTTCTGGGAATATGCCTAGAAGTGGAATAGCTGGGTCAAATGGGACTTCCATACCCAGCTTTTTGAGGAATCTCCAGACTGAGCTCCACAGTGGTTGCACCAGTCTACACTCCCACCAACAGTGCAGAAGAGTTCCTTTTTCCCCACAGCATCTCCAACACTTGTTGGTAGTGTTTTCTATCTTGGTCAATCTTTCTGGAGTGAGATGGAATCTCAGTGTGGTTTTAATTTGCATTTCTCTCATGACTAATGATGATGAACATTTTTTCATGTATTTATTTGCCATTTGTAATTCTTCATCTGAGAACTGTGTATTCATTTCAGATGCCCATTTTTGAATTGGGTCTTTGAATTTTAAGGGTCTGATTTTTAAAAATTCTTTATAAGTTCTAGACAGAAGTCCTTTGTCTGAGGGACTGTCCATTAAGATTTTTTCCCAATTTGTGGGTATTCTTTTCACTCTGCTGGAAATCTCTTTTGATGTGCCAAAACTCTTTAATAAGATGTGGTCCAGTTACTGATTCTGGGAAGTATTTCCTGTGTAGGTTGATTCTTGTTCATGAATTTTCTTCCTACTCCTATATCTTTGAGATTTTTACCCACTTTGTCTTCCAGCAGATTTAGTGTTTCCATTTTAATATTTAGATCTTTGATCAATTTAGATTTTAGTTTAGTACATGGTGATAGGCATGGATCTAGTTTTAGTCTTCTGTATATGGATAGCCAATTTTTCCAGCACCATTTGTTAAAGAGACTGTCATTCTTCCAGCGAGCATGTTTGGCCCCTTTATCAAAGCTAAGGTGATTGAGTGAGTTTGTGGTTGTGGTTGTATCTTCCAATCTATTCCACTGATCTTCAGGTCTGTTTCTATTCCAGTACCATGTTGATTTTATTACTGTAGCTTTGTAGTATAATTTCAAGTCAGGGATTGTGATGCCTCCTGCCTTGCCTTTGTTGCTTAGAATTGCCTTTGCTATTCTAGGTCTCTTCTGGTTCCAGATAAATTTTAGGAGTGATTTCTCTAGATCTATGAGGTATGTTAGTGGTATTTTGATTGGGATTGTGTTGAATCTGTATAGCAATTTTGGGAGAATGGCCATTTTCATAATGTTTGTTTTTCCTATCCATGAACAGGGGATGTCTTTCCATTTTCTTAGGTCCTCTTCGATTTCCTTTTTCAGGGTATTATAATTTTCAATGTATAGATCTTTTACTCCTTTTGTGAGATTAATTCCTAAGTATTTCATTTTTTTGGATGCTAGTGTGAAGGGTATGGCTTCTGTTATTTCTCAGTACTTTTGTTGTTAGTGTATAGAAATGCTATCGATGTTTGAGTATTGACTTTGTATCCGGCTACCTTGCTGAATTTATTTATTATATCTAGGAGTCTTTCAATAGAGTTTTGGGGGTCTTCTATGTAAAGTATCATGTCATCTGCAAATAATGATAATTTAACTTCCTCTTTTCCTATCTTTACTCCTTTTACTTCTCTTTCCTGTCTTATTGCTCTGGCTAGTATTTCCAGTACTATGTTGAATAGGAGCGGTGACAGGGGACATCCTTGTCTTGTGCCTGATTTTAAGGTAAAGGCTTTCAGTTTTTGACCATTTAATATAATGCTGGCGTTGGGTTGTCATAGATGGCCTTTATCATATTGAGGTAAAGATCTTCTATTTCAATTCTCTGTAAGGTTCTTATCATGAATGAGTGTTGGACCTTATCAAAAGCTTTTTCTGCATCTATAGAGATGATCATGTGGTTCTTACTTTTGGCTGTATTGATATGGTGAATTACATTTATTGATTTGCCTATGTTGAACCATCCCTGCATTCCTGGGATGAATTCCACTTGGTTGTGCTGTATAATCTTCTTGATGATTTGCTGCATCCTTTTTGCCAATATTTTATTGAGAATTTTTGCATCTATGTTCATTAGGAAGATTGGCCTATAGTTCTCTTTTTTAGTTGGGTCTTTCTCTGGTTTTGGTACTAGGGTAATATTTGC
>PVJX010041880.1:0-14420 GCA_004027295.1 Dolichotis patagonum
TCTCTCTCTCTCTCTCTCTCTCTCTCTCTCCCTCTCCCGCCCTCCCTCCCTCCTTCCCTCCCTCCCTCCCTCCTTCCCTCCCTCCTTTTCTTGCTACACACTGGAAAACAGTTTGAATGAGATGTATAATGAAATCTGGTAAGAGGCCCAGGGGATCAGTATTTTTCCAATGAAAAGCACAAATACACGATTGTGACCTTTTTTCTTCCTCCCTTTCTTTTTCAGCCTTTTTTACAGTGAAAAATTTCAGGCATATGCAAAAGAATAAACTATTGTAATAAATCTTTATATACCTACTACATAATTTCAAAAACTTTACCAATTGTCATCTATTTCTCTCATGATTTTTTCTCTTTTTGGACTATTTCAATGTAAATCCAGATATGATATTTCATTCATAAAGTTCTCAGTCAGAACTTTAAAAGGTGAAATTTTTTCATCTTAATTAACATAAACATGATTTCATTATCACATAACAAAATTAACAATTTCTTAAAATTATCTATGTGTTAAAATATCTTGATAGAGGCCAGGGACATAGCTCAGAGCCACAGATACCTGCCTGGCAAGTACAAGGTCCTAAGTTCGACCCTCAGGACCAAAAAAATATCTCTTGTTAGCCTCAAAAATATTTTTGGATTTAAATGTTTCCAAATAGTAATTGAACAAAGTCCACTAATCACATCATGTTAATGTTTTTCAAGTATTTAATCAAGAATTACTCACCTTATCATATATATACATATATATGCTTACATCTATATATATATATTATAAATATACATATATACATATATACATATATACATATATACATATATACATATACACACACATTTTTTAAACTGGGTTATTTATCCTGTAGAACCTAGCACATTTTATATCTGCCTGTATCCACCAATACATTTACCTCCACTTGTCTCTCCCTTGTGCCTTTATCTACTAATACTGGCATCAGGACTTCTCTACAATGAGATGCAAATATCTCATGAAAGCTGCCTGGTGATTCCCAGGAACAGATTTATGTTCTCAATGTACAGTGGGCTTTCCTCTCTGTATGTCCTTCTAGAAGTGATCCCAGTGCTTTTAAGAACAAATTCCAGACAGCTCTGTCTCTGTGCCTGAAAGCTCTGTGCCTGGATGAGCCTGGAACACAATTTCAAAATTCTAAAGTTTGTATATCCTGATAGGCAACCTGACTTCTATACCAAAACTATCGTGAAGCATGAAGGAAGCCTTAAAAAGCAGATTACATCTGTGCACTTCTTGGAAAGTTAATAGATGAGCATTGCCAGTTAGGAAGTAGGAAGACAAGGGAAAGGTAAGAAAGGATCTACAAAACAGAATCCAAGGCAGTGTACTCCTTGATGGCACAAGCCACAGAAAAAAAGCAAATGATCTGAAAGGCTACAGAAGGATGACAGACAACGAAACTGTGCTGGAAATTGTGTGATTAGTCTAGAGGCCATCTCTGTTCTCTTCTAAGCTCCATTTTACATAGAAGAAACTGGAAATTATTAACTATATTTCCTAAACCCCTTACCAGACACTTTTTTTCATTTATGGTCCACAATAACAGCATTTATACAAAATACAGATGCAGAGGAAAATGAGAAGCCACTGTTCTCCAAGAACACCTGAAGTTTCCAGTAACAGATAAACCACTATTAGTAGCTGTGGTTCACTGGTAATTCCTGTACTTCAATAATTCCTGAAAACCAGCTATGGTTTCTAGTGGTTGTATCAGCCTCTGATACCAGGTATTCAAGGCCCTTCTTTATTAATCAGATACTTGCTATTTTCCTAACCTAACCTTGACTGTTGCAGGAATTCTAGTGAAACACAGAAGTGATGGGTCCCTTGATGTTTCAATAGCACCATTATTTACACAGTCACTATACTGTAAACACAGAGTTTTGATTTAATTAAGCTTGTGAAATACTGAAAAAGCATAGAGGAAATTGTGTGAGATAATGATAAAGAGCAATATATTCTTAATTCCCATAAAAGGAAGCTATATATGTAATGTTTAAAGCTGATAATTGTTTTAAAATAGTGACATAATCCCATTATTTATAAAAGGCAGGAAGATTATCTAAGTCAAAAGACAGCAAATTATTATATTTGGGTATCAAGAAGCTTCTCACTGGAATCACACATTTTTGTAATGTCTTATTTTGTTACAAAATAAAAATCGTTATAAAAAGTAATATTTAGCACAGAACAATGAAAACAGGAACAAAGTTTTTTTTTAAAAAAACACAAAATATACTTATGAAATAACAGGAAATAGTTGAGTTGGGAATGTATGTTAGTGGCAAGGTATACTTGCATGGATGAGGTCCTAGGTTCAATGCTTAGCACAAAAAACAAGCTGAAAAACTAGTTTCAGACATCACATTATTTAATAACTTCTGCAGTAGAAAATGTAGGTAAGTTACCTTTATCACATTGGGCAGGAATGTTTGCATAAATATTTGAATTATTTGGTATTGAACATCTGAGTATTTGAAAAGAGTATTCTGATATAAGAACTACCTCTTAGGGGATATAATATGTTCCCTTCTTAGTTCATATGAATTTAGAAAATGATTTAAGAGAATTGTTCAGAAAACATAAAGGATGAAGGTTATTAAAGGCAGATGTTCTCTATGAAGGTACAATGTGCTAAGAAACAGAAAAAAACAGAGAAAAAAGGATAGAAAATAAAAGTGATCTGGAAAAAGAATCAGTAAGCATACAATAAAATCTGACCATCAAGATAAACACTACACTCGTCAGGAAATTCTGGTTTCCTAATGTGGCAGAACAGATAGTAAGTATTGAACCCTAAATGGCCTTCTGTGTGAGCACTAAGGAGAAAGGCTGTGTGCAAGCCTGCCGACATGCTGTAGGGTCTAAGGAAAAGTCAACACAGCTGAAATCTAGTTGTTTCCTTGGGCATGCACCATGGATGGTGGGAAGCAGATGAATTTTATGTTACTCTAATTGATCAAAGAACATTTGAGTATTACATGAACAATTTATCCTGGAGAATCAAAATCATCTGCCTTACAGTATTTCATAATTCTTTATCTTTTCCAGATTTTTTTTGCTTCACATTCTAGGAAATCATGCTTCCTTGTTATTCTAACACATTCTTCCTCCTAAGCATTTCCACTTAGTCTTCTGTCTGTTTCCATGTTCTTTCTTAGACAGCCCTCATAGCTTCTTTCCTGGCTTCATTTAGTCTCTTCTGGTACATACAATATTTATCACTGATTTACTTTTCTCCTTGGTAATGACCACCGTTATGTTTTACATTCTTGTGTGTATGTGCCTATCCTCACTATAAGCTCTAAGACAGAATACTGTCCATGTATCTTCACCAATACATTCTCGATGCTTAGAACAAAGTTTCTGATGTACAGTAGACATGCAACAAATTTTGATACGCATTAATGCATGCATGGGTACAATAATTAGCATCATGAAAACAACATCCAAAAAAATTATTTCGGTTTTCTGGATTATTCAACAAGTACTATAAAAACTATGAAACCCAGAAGACTTGGTTTTGGAACTGTTATCCAACAGGACTTATATTTGGATTCTGATAATGAATGTAACCTAGAAGTGCTCAGCTCAGCTCCTCGGCCAGATTTCTACACTGTGTATCATTTAAACCTAAATGCAAAATTTCATGTACATTTGATTAAATATCATCTTGTTAGCTTCAGTTCAGTTTACCAACCACAGCTGTAATAATTTAGTGAAAACTAAAGATAAAGTCCAGTTTTTAAGTGACATATTCTAACAAATCTTCTGGGATACTGTCACTCTCATCTTCCTCCTGGAGCTTGATTGATTACTCCTTTTCCTTATGTTCATTAATCTCATCACCTTATCTTTTATACCACTTCATTTTAGCAGAAAGGTAATAATAAAACCCTCATCCATTATCCTTTTACTCATCTAGTCAAGCGGAAATGGTTAATAACATGCTACAAATTGAACTTCAATCACCTCATTTTCTCCTTTGCTGAATACACATTAAAATATATTCCAAAAGTGCAATTTGTTTTACAGGAGAATTTGCGTTATATTGCTACAGACAACTGAAATTAAGTATTTCTCAGTTTGGTTATTAAACATATTCAAGTGCTCTTTTATTGATAATACTAAAATGTTAACTCATTTTATTAGGGTATAAAAATATCAGAACCTTATCTCCAAGAGCACAAAGACATCTAGACTACCTAACAGTTACGTGTTATACAGTGAGTCATTTATCTTTTAAAGAAATACTAGTGATAATTTATGAATTGGTACATCATACTTTTTATTTTTAAAAGTTAATTTGTTTACATGCAACCTTATCTTGAAACACAAGCTCTATTGGTGAAGAAGTCCATAACTGTCACACAAAATACAAAGAATGGCGATATGCATTAAAAAGTACAATAAGTTTAAGATTTTAAAACTGTAACCTCTAAAAGGAATAAATTTATATGCAGACTTTTTCAAAAGAGAAAAGCAAAAATGACTTCTAAAATTAAACAATTTTATATACATCACAACAATTACTTGTTGAACTAAGTTCTAACACAGTCTGGAAAATCCTGGCGGGAGGGACAGCTATCCTTCCAGGGAGGGAAGAATTTTGTATTAATCTAGGTAGATATCTTATTTGTAAATGGGTATGCTTCTCAACTGACTAAAAACTAGACTTACAGCAAATGTTGGAAAACTTAACCAGATAACTAAGACTCACTTACCTTCTAATATCCTGAAAAACAGTATCCTGATTTTAGAAAAAAAATTAGCAACTGACAATACCATACTTACAGCCCCTAAACTGCAGTACCAGTTCAAAATATTAAGATTTTAAAACTGTAAATATGTCTTTAGCATGGGAAAAAACCATGTCTGTTTAATCCTATTTTCTCACAAGGCAGTTTTTAAACTTCTATCAGTTAGATTAGCTCACTTTAAAATACATGCACAGATGATATGATAATTACAAAGCTACAAACTTTACAGGATCATTCAAGTACTTGGTTTTCCACAATGAAGAGCAAGTATCATGCAAAATAAATGCATTTCTGTAAGTTTTAAGTCCTTGTAGTACACATCACCCAGTGCTGCCAATAAGCCTACACTCTTTATGATTGGTTTGCCATGTTTTCCATTAATAGAAGGTTATCAAGACACCTATTAATGAGTTTCCATCTCCTAATTATATTCTCCAGGAATAATTCTTCTTTTCTATAAATTATACCCAGCAAAAAAATATTACAATAACAGTAGCTTAGAATATCACTTGGTGTGCATGTGATCTCTTATCTTCCCTGCTTTCCTCTCTTCTCTTCTCCATTCTTTTATTTTCTCTTTTCTTTCTGGTGCCAGGAATGGAACCCAGGGTGTCAAGCATGCCAGGCATAATGTACTACCACTGAACTATATCCTCTGCCCAACAGCCTAGAAGCATTTAAACACTTCATTCTTACAGAAATACTGTAAGAACATGCCACTACAGTTACGTTACTCACATTGAATATGTGTGCTACTTTTAGGGAAAGATAGAGAATTAACATTTGAACACTACTTATCATATGAAAATTGGAATCAAAAAATGAGCCTATATATGCAATAGTTTTGATTTCAATCTTTCAACATCCCTGAACAACATCAGAAGCCACTACCTAGAAGTAAATGAGTTCATCAACTTAATGAGGATCCAGACAAATTAGCTGCTTCATGACATCTCCAGTTAATGTGTAGAGGTTTCTTCCTCAGTGCTAACAAAATCAGTGCAATAAAATAGTGATGAATTGATTAAACCCTATTTCTTTTTAAAATCATTTCACATAATTAATGGTAAGCAGAAAAGTATGATCTTTTATAGAAAAAATTTTGATTATACTCCTTAACATATTTTTATCATTAGAAATGTTGGTTTCAAGTTTTTAATTTGCTGACCCTCCTCCACTTCATACTTATATCTATCTAACCAACTTCTATCTGTTAGTGCTATTTTTAAATTCACAATACATTTAATGGTACCATTTTAACAAACAAATTTTAATTCACATGAAAACCAGTTATTCCCAAATTATTGGTTAAAAAGTCCACAAAAAGTAGAGTTTTCTAGTTAACTGGCTAATGTATTAGACTATAGGTTAGGAAACTACTGTATTACCTTCAAAGTTTAATACTACATTGAAGAAAGAATCTTTTAACAACATTCTATATTTCCCTACTGTTCTAAATAACCTAGCAGACCAAGAAGAGACAGAGATTTTACAGTATGAAATATTTTCATTCTTAAAATTCAGGTGCTGCTAGACATTATCACATATTACCACCATTTACCCACATATTACGACTGTTACTCCTATGGATCCACAGGTGTGACACAGTTAGCACCTTACATAACTAATATGTGTCAGTAGGTAATATGGGTCTCCTCTCATGTTACACTGTGATGTATACAATGTCACCTACTTATAGTTTATCTGACATTATATATCTATGTATCTAGCCTTTATATTTAACTAGAGACTGGGCTAGGACGAGTATAGCTCACTAGGTACAGCATATGTCTAGCATGCAGCAGGCCCTGGATTTGACCCCCAGCATTGCAGAAAGGGCAAGAGAAGAAAAAGGACATAGATAAATGCAAAAGGTGAGATGTGCTACAGGACAAATACATTATTGCTCTACTCCACAAATAAGTGTCATGAATAAAGAAATGTTCTAGAATGAAAAATGATTTAAAATCCAAGATGCCAGATACAAGGGCCAGTCCTAGTGGAACAAGAAAATTCAGATCTTGGTTAGGTATGAGATAGTATTAAGGAATATTATAAATTTTCTTATGTGATTATTATTTGGCCTATGTAAGAAAATATATTCTTTTAGAGAAACATATAAAAGTATTTAGAAATACACCACTGTGTATCTGATAGGTTTTTAAACCCTCCAACCTTTCCCTGTGCTAGTGACTGAGTTTCATTCTGGTATTAACTTTGGAGCACACAGGTAGATTCTAGTGCTGGAAATGACTTATTCTCTATTCTGATTGCTAGTTCAATGGGTCTGTCCATTCTGCAAGAAATCAGTGTGTTGTACAATTATGTGTGGTTTTCAGAATACAGCAGATCTCAATTAAACACCTAAAACAAGTGTGTGCAACAGTTTGCACCTATACTCCCAGCTACTCCAGACACGAGATCCGGAAGATCACTTCAGCCCAGGAGTTTAAGACTTCGCCTCAAAAAAATAAGTAAACCAAAGCAGCTTCATCAGCACTAAAAATAATGAACTGCATTAATAATGCAGGGGCTCTAGAATTTATTTTACTATGAATTGTTTAGGTTGAAACTCTAAAGAGATTACCTCTGATCATGAGTGAGTTAACAATAGCTCTGCACCTCTATTTCTTCATCTATAAAGTGTTAGCTATAAACGATATTTTACACCAAACAATTCTGCTTTCTAAATTGGGCTATTCTAAGGTACTTTCTTTCACTTGACTTTTTTGTGTGTTTAGATTATCTTCCATATTCAGATAAAAATGAGTTCCAAACCACCTCAAAATTGAGAAAATATGAAATAAACCTAGAAGTAAAGCTTTAAACTGAAATAAACTTGTAAACTTGGATGAAAATTCATAATATTAAGTACAGCATACCTGTACTTTAATAGTTACGGTATTTGGAGATGACAGTGATTCTGTGGCCCATTTATAGTCCAAAACAACATATATCAGAATACTCTACACTGACTGATTTGACATAAATACCACTCGGCATGATAACGGAACTGCAGAACAGTAAGTAAGAGGTACATCTATACCCTAGAGTTCATAATGGAAAAGTCAAGAAAGTGTTGCTGTGACGACTCCAAGATCACTTTACCAGCACTGAAAACTAGGTATGTTTTGTCAAAAGTAGGATACTTTAAATTTCAGTTCATTAAATAACATAGGTATATAAAATATTTCTATACATTTGAAATATTGCTTTGATAAAAGTTTTTCTAATGTTTAGTAGTTGTTTTCACAATTTGTTATGTTTTTATTTCAGCATACTAAACAGCTTTTAAATTAAATCACTGCAAATTCATTGTGAAGTCGTTTCTGCTACGTCATGCTGCTTAAAAAATTATCACAAAATATTCTAGATTTAATGACTATTTTAACAGATTAACAAAATTATTTTTATGTTGCAGAATCAGTTATGTAGAACATTTTGAAGAGTTATGAAAATGAAGTCTAAGGCATGCTGTCAAGTTTTACAAACTTGTTAATTCCGTAGCTGTCAGATAGTTCAACAAAAAGCAATTATAAAGATGTTTATAATACATTCCTTAATAAGAATAACATGTATGCTTTTTTCATTTATGTCTTCTTAAAGGGCTTTTCATTTAGCACTTTTAAAATACGGCTATTATCCAATATAGTAATATATACGGGCCATATTAGTTGGTGCAATTATCTAGCAGAAAATATAGCCACATAAACTAGTAAGAGAGGCTTTATTTTAGCAAAGTTTACTTTAAATAACATCTTGCTGAGAGACTTGTTAGCATAAAGTCAAAATTTAAAGATATTTTGTTGCCCTAAAAAGTTTTAACCATATGAATGTGCTATTAAATAACTTTTCTAATTTTCGGTATGGATTTTATAACGGCTAATATAAAACATTGGGAATCATTTCATTATCCCTCAAAAGCCAGTTCCATCAGAAAAAGCTTAAATTTGTCTATGAGTAACAAAAAATTCTAACTGCAAAATATTTTAAGCAAACTAGAATATTTTTCTTATTTTTCAAGTGACAAAGGTAACCCAAAAATAGCTAGTTATTTTTTCTTAGCTTGTTCCTATTATGTTTAAGCTCCAGGATGGAGTGGAGAGGGAGGAAAAGAGCACCACTGGGTTGAATATATATATACCAATCTTCACGGAAAGGTAGGAAAACTTTTAGCAGTTTAGCTGGGAATATCTGCGTCTATCAGTTTCTTCAAAATACTTTTCGAACTATCCAAATCACCTCTTAAACTTAAGATGATGCTTTCTTCTTCTCTGAACAATATCTAAAGGAGAAAAGACATACCAGAAATGGAATAAACAATTTTATAAAAGGTATCAATTTAAAAAGTTTAAACAAATTTTTTATGGTGCCTACTGCCATTCTGTAAAATCAAGCTGAAGAATGTATGATTTTATGCCTAACTCATGTACTACTTTTTAAAGCAGAATCCTACAATTTCTAGTGTTTACTAACCACTTTTTTACTTTTGAACTCAATCTCAAATGAGTGGGTTCACTGTCTCACACACAGGTAGATCCCTGCTCACTGAGCTATGTCTCAGTTCCCAGAGACAGCACAACCAGTGATGAGTGCACGATGCTGGATTCACATTGCCTGGGTTCAAAGCTACCTCTACTGTCTCAGGCAAATTCCTTATTTTCTCTGCATCTTAGTTCCTTCAGTTTACATTAGCAATAATAATTGTAAGAAATATCATAGATGTTTGATATTTCTTGTGGTCATTCCCAGAGGCCAATGGATGAGTGAGCAAAGCTACAGTCAGGTGGAACAAGAAAATTGAGTTTACTACTGGCACAGAATGGTGACAAAATGTAACAATAAGGTACTATTCATTTAAAAAAAAAGCTAAAGGAAACAATTTTGAATGTTTTCACCATAAATGTTATGGTTTGTGTTTAAATGTCCCCCCAAAGCCTACTGCAGTCATGGGGGGCAGGTCTTTCGAATGCAGTTGAGTCTAGCGTTTGTGGCTGCTTTGTTGTCTAGTGCTGGGATTGGCAGTGTGAGTGCTGCACCTGCCTGGGGCAGAGCTGACATACATATAAGGGAGGGATGGAGGCATGTTTTTTTCCTTTTTGCTCTTGTCACCTTTGGTGCCTGCCACCACCAAGAACAGTGCCTTGGAACCAGCTGATTATGGACTGACACCTTCAAAAACAGTGAGCTAAATAAATCTTTTCTTTCCTAATTTTCGAGATTGGGTATTCTGTCTCAACAATGAGAAAAAAGTAACTAACACAAGAAATAACAATTTTTAAGGAAATACAAATGTTTAACCTGATACAACCATTTCACAATGTATACATGTGTCAAACCTACAACTTTTGTTATGTACTAGTTAAAAATTTTTAAAAGGGTAAAGAAAATATGCACAAATAAAGTATAGCACTGTCTAGTATGTACAGTAACTTTAGTACAGTACAGTACATATACATAAGAAGTAGTATTGTTTTGTATGTAATTAAAATATGTGAATCAGTATTAAAAAATGAGTTACCATGTATAAAACTCTTAGCATAACGTGTCATATTATTTCTTCTCATCACTATTATCTTTTACTTCATTTGAGATATATTCTTTAAGCACTTACTATGTACGAAACCCTAAGCTTAATGCTAGACATTTGGTATAAACTTTGTCCTATATAGACCACAAGCACTAAACATGATTCTTAACCATGTTTCTTCACTACAAAAAGTTAATACTGATTTGTTTTCTGCAGCTGGAGAGAAGAAAACAGTGAAGGACTGTTATAAATACAATGCAGTATAAAAATTCATAAGCCATTGATGATGCGAGCCACATCTTACTTCCTGAAATGCTAGCAATCAATGTTTGTGAAAGACTAATCTAGGGAGTTGGAAATGGTGAGTAAGATGTAGGGTATGGACTTAGTATGCACAAGGCCCTGGGTTCAGTCCTCAGCATTCACACACACACAAACACACACACACACACACACAGGAAAACCCAGAGCACTAACTTGAAAAACCTTAAAAATTCAAAGTCATCTGATTCCTTCAAAATTTCTATTTGATGTAAATTATGAATTTGATAAAGACCTATCAACAACCACATCAAATAATTTTAAAAGTTTTACAACAAACTTTAAGAAAAGTAAAAATAACCTGGTGTAATTAAAAAAAATTAAAACAAAATAATTTTATATTGCATCTTACCATAGAAGCATAAAAATGCAAATTACTATCTGTACTGCCAAAAATCTAAGTGCCCCAAAACTAATCTGAGCCTCCAGAAAAAAAGAAAATTGGAACTAGTATTTATTAACTCAAGAGGCTTCACTGATTATGTAACTATCCTTCCTACATGTAGTTTCATTCAAACTACCATCTCTTTCCCCCAATTAACCACCCTGCCAAATGTTTGGACTTGAAAAGGCCACAGCTTTATACACAATTAACACTCATATTCTAACACAAATTACATGCCATTCTTATCTCTGTGTACACATTGAACTCCTATATCTTGCTGCCAGTAGGCAGCTAGCACTAGGGAATACATTCTAAATTAATGTCTAGAAATAACAACTCACACTTAGAAAAGGAGGTACTATCCACTGCCAGCTATGTCAACCAAAACTGTCATACCCCACCTTTTTTACTTTGTTCAAATACATAGTATAAAATAATGATCCACTATCCATTTACAGTATCTGTTTTCTTGAATTCTAAGAAGTAATAATGCTTTTTAAAATTTTTTCAGGGTTACACAAACTTTTATGTATGGCAAAAAAATTTTCTGGACTAGATATTAACGAGCCATCATTTGACATATTAGCTCACAGGAGAAAATATGTGGAACTGGATCAACCCTAGAATATTAGGGCTACTTGATTATTTACACATATAACTGTTCCCCTAGACACAATTTTGGAGGTGGATAACCGAGGACTGAACTCACAACCTCAAGCTTGCCAGGCAGGCATTTATGCTGCTGAGCTAAATCCGCACCCCCATAAACAATTTTTAACAGTAGCAATACTACAAATAACCAATTCCTTATTTAGCAAGTATGTGAAACAATCACACCAATGGTCAGGCATGTCCCAATCTTTTAAAGTACAGCATTTTATACCAGAGTATCTCAGTAAATACACATTTATACACCAAAAGTGCAAACAAAAATATTTCCCATATATTTATATGTGGATAATTAAGATTTAAAGAGAGAAAGCCTGTAAGAGTCTTCTTAAAATATGAACATCATGCCCAAATTAACCTTTTAAATAAAGAGACCTGATTAGACTGGTTATCAACTCAATACTCTTTAGTGGTCTCTAAACATTCTTAGAAGAGTCTCAATTTCTGTTACGGGCATCTGTCTACTTTCCCAGACTGCCATTTGTCTACCTACCTACCTTCCAACACTACTCTATACCCTAAGCTCCAACCATATCATAATTCTTTTTAACCAGACTCTCTATTAACCTGGCATGTTTCTCTAAGCCAGGATTGTATTTCTCTTGGTTATTCAGCAGACTACTACTCATGCTTCAGTACACATTTAAATGTCATTTCTTCAATGATGCCTTCAATAAACTCCTTTCTCTTATCCTCCAAAAATATATTAGGTGCCAGGATATATACTTCTATACGACTTGATACTCCCTTACCATAGCATTTAGTATTATGCATTGAAATTGCTTACTGTTTGCCACCACTGGAATGTTAAGTTTTATGTCATCAAGAAAACACGCCTGTCTTGCTGACCATTGCATTCTTAGGGTCTATACATGTGAGTATAGACTACTAGATTCAGATGTATCAAGCTAAAGAAGAGCTTATATGCATTATAATGTTTATTTTATTGTAGTCTCTTTCATCATGTAAATTACTTATGATTATAAAATGCCCTCAGAACTCCCCCAAAGTGAAGAAACTGACATACTTGACACCGTATTCAATTTGACACAATGGAAGGAAAAAGTGGCAAATCCAGAGTCAGAACCTACAGTTGAGTTTAGATTGTAGCACTTGTTATTTATGTGATGTTATAAAAGTGCTTAAACACATAGTCTCAATTTGACCATCTGTAAATTAGGAGACAGTAATGGCTGCCGTCTTGCAGATCTCGGAGTTGTGAGGCACTGACGAAATTAAGATTGTAAAAGCTCTTAAAAACTGTGAAGCATTTCATAATGAAAGGAATTATTAACAACTGTATTATTAAGACTAATTAAAGTAATCTCAGCTAAAAATGCTTATGAATAATTTCAGAAAGTTTTTGGTTTATACAGCAATTCAAATATAAAATTCAAAAGTAAATACAAAATTTTACAACCAAAAAATATTTAAAAACTAATCATGAAATAAATGTCAGCGAGGAAGTCTCCCAGAGACCAGCATCACAGCCTGTCTCTTTGGGACCCGAACCTCTCGGACCCGCAGAGTCACCGGGCTGTTTGGATTGAAAGTCTGCGCAGACCTGCATCTCGGCGCCACTGTTTGGGACTCGTAGGCCCGCCATTCATCCCCAGGGAACTGCCCTGAGATCTGCATCTGGGCCAGGTCTGTTTGGGCCCATAGCCCCGCCCTTCACCCCCAGGAAGTCTCCCAGAGACGAGCATCGCGGCCTGTCTCTTTGGGACCCGAACCTCTCAGAACCGCAGAGTGGCCCAGGCTGTTTGGATTGGGAATATTGAGGAGACTGGCATCTTGGCCAGGTCTGTCTGGGACCGGGAACTTTGCAAAAACCAACATTCTGGCCTGACTCTTTGGGACCTGTAGGCCCACCCTTCACTCGCAGGGAACCTCCTGGAGACCTGCCTGGGACAAAGTATGGTGGCCTGGCCTGCCTGAGATTCCACAGGCTCCGGGGTGACCATACCCAGCATTCACCTTACAACTTAGGGAGCCAGGAGCCCACAGAGGGGAGTTAGGACCCTGTGAGGAAGCCAAGAGCCTGTGGGGTAGCCACTGCCCCTCCAGGAACTGAGGGTGTGAGAGGTAATTCACCACACATGCAGAGAAAGCTTTGGACCACTGCTCAAAGTAAGGAAATATAGAAAAATGACAAAAGGAAAGACCAAAAGGCAGGCTCAAAGCCCTAGCCCTCCCCAAGAAAGGTTAGAAGCCCTGTACATAGAAGAAAAAAGAAGCCATACACCTGAAGTGTCTGAAATGATATCAAATGAAATAAATATGCAAATAGGGAAAGCTATGGAGAAATTCAAATCAGAAATACTTGCCCAGGTAAAAGAAGAATTGATAAAAATAGTGAAAGAAATAGTGAATGCATCTAGTGAAAACACAGCTAAAAAGTTAGAGGAACAAAGCAAACAGATAGAATCCCTCAAAGAACAATATAAGAAACAAACAGAATGCATAAAGCAGATTCAAAGAGATATACAGGAAATCAAAAATTCTATTGAAAGCTGTAAAAATCACCTCAATGAAAGTGAAGATAGAATTTCAGACCTCGAAGATAAGATTGCAGCCAGTGAGCAGGAAAGACAAGATCTTTTAAAAATAACAAAGAATCAGGAAATAACAATTCAATACCTGCAAGATGATGCAAAGAAAAATAACATAAGATTAATAGGGATAAATGAAAAAGAAGGGGACAGCCCAAATGATATCAAGA
>PVJX010041881.1:0-13512 GCA_004027295.1 Dolichotis patagonum
TTATTTCTTTCTCTTGTGGTGTTTTTGGTTTCTTCCATACAAGTGCATAGTGTAGTTCCCAGCCCCTTTCCTTGTTGGTTATAGTTCCTCTGAAGCACACTGACTAGGGGTTTCTGCCCTCTCCAGTTTGCTGTTAGTCACTGAGGTACAAGCAGGGGCAGCTGTATGCTGGTATGCTGGCTTCTCCCCTCTGGGCCAGTTAACCTTCGGGGCCTTCACTGTGTTAGTGCATGCTGCACATAGGGAATCAGTTTAGGATGACTTATTGGGTCCCAGTCAGGGCTGTGACCCAGGCCAAGCAGATCCCACCAATCTGCTCTGGGAGGGGAGCAACCAACTGAAGTCATTGCCATTCCTAGTTCAGGCCCATCCTGCCCAACTCCAACATGTCATCCAGTTGGTTGCCTCTTTCCCTTGGGAGGGTCTTATTCCCAGCACTCACTGTGACTCAATGCTGGTGCCTCTCTGGTTCCATTCTCTGTTGGGCTCCCTGACCTCCTACTTTAGCGCAGCTGCAGCACGATTTCACAGCGGCTCTGGGTGAGTCGCATGCGGGGCAGCTCAGGCCAGTCACATTGGCACAGATTTGGGTGCTCAGGCCAGAATTGGTGGCACAAATTCAGGTGGCTCAGCAAAAGCACGTGACTGCTAATCTTAGCTTCTCTAATAGTAGCCCCAGGACTTCATGTTTGATCAGCTCTTTTCCCTTCAGTTTCTTCCTGGGTTGAGAAAATCCATCTCCCTCTGTCTGGATCTCCCCAGAATGTTTTATTCTGGCATCTGAGCTGTCTCTCTCAGAGAGGCTCCGTATCCTGCTGCTTTCTGGTCTGCCATCTTTAGCTCCTCTCCCATACCCAAATTTTAAGATTCTTGAAGATCACTATGTAAAATATCAACCTTAGGTCTGTTCCTACCACCATGTTTTGAAAGCCTAGATCGTCATTGTTTTGGGCTCTTTGGTATTGTTATTTATTTGTGTTTTTTGTTTCTTATTTTTCTAGTAATCTACCTTGTTTTGTTTTGTTTTTCCCTCTAATACATAAAGGATAGGTATACATGTAGAGGCTTATACATGCCTAGAACTTCTAAGCACTTTATGAGAATTGATTATATTATGTGTGATGAAATGAACAGCTACATTAAAGAAAAACAGACATTATGGTATCCATTGTTGATTCTGTATCATCATGCTGTGAAATCCAGTAATGCTTCCATTCTTTTTTCAGAGTGGTTTTAGTCTGTTTTGTATTATTTAATTTCCACATATATGAAAGCATGGATAGCTATTTTGAAGAGAACAAGAAACATTAAGGTAGCATTTGTTAATTTTCATATTGTCTAGTTTTGAAAGCCTGTAATGCCTTCATTACTCTGTTCTGATCATTTTTGTGCTATTTTGTTTTGTAGGAATTTGTTGTGTGTGAAGATATAGACAACTATTTAAAAGAAAACAAGAGACATTTTGGTAGCCATTAAATCCTGTATCACTTACATTGTTTTCTTCTGATCTGCTTTGTTCTGTTTTGTTATATTTAGTTTTACCCTTTTTTAAAAATAAAAAAAACCTTCCCCAAATTTAAGATTCTTAATATTGCTTATCAAAAATATGCATAAATATAATATTGCTAATGTTCAAAAGCGTCATAATATCAATCATATCTTAGAGTTAAAATTAAGGAACTGAAGGACTTTTTGTGTATTGTGATTTTGTTTTTGAACAAATTTGGTTTAGGTGGAATAAAGTGTGTTTGTGTAGGAATGACTAGGCATATCACCTGTATGTGTCTCTGTTAGACTCTGAAATACATAAAAACTCTGATGTTAAGAATGATTCCTTAAATACTGTTCTGGAATTATCTAGGCAGCTTTTGCCTCAATTTTTAACTTGAATTTCTTGATGGAAATTAGGTATATTATCAATTAACTACAAATCTTGTCATAAAATTTGTAGGAAGTCAATAGTCAGGATTTTAGAACTGGTTTATTTTTCTTTAAAAATTCATTTTTATTATTTGAAATAATATTAGAAATAAGATGCATGTTATAAAAAATGAAATATTTCTAGAGAGTATAAACTGACAGTTTAAGCCATTTGAACACTTTGGCCCTAAAACAACCATGTTTTCTAGAGGAAAATATAACTTTTCCGGTAAAATAAGAACATCTTTGAAAAAAAATTTTATGTAAAATTGTTTTTCATTGTAATTATTGTTTCATTAAGTTTTTTTCTATAAATTGAGGCTGTGGCAACTTTTCATAGGATTGGATCATTTCAAAGCAATTTCGATTTAGAAAAAATTCAATTCTTGAATCTGAACTCTTGGAACCTATTGGCTGTAAAGACAATTTTTAAGCTGGGCATGGTGACACACCTATAACCCTGGCATTCAGGAAGCTGAGACAGAAAGATTGTCACAAATTTGAGGCCATAAGTGAGCTCAAGGGCAGCCTAAATTACATAGATGCATACTGTTTCAGAATAAAAATCAGAAGCAAAAAAATTTTTTCTATGACTCAGCAAATTGAGTCTGTGAGTAAATGAGACTTGAGGTTCATCTTAGTTGCAGAATCAGATGACAGCGTTGTATTTCCCTTTCTTGCTTCAGTACCACATGATCACTGCTTGTGGCACTGCCTGACAACAGCAAGCGGACTGCGGCCATGGCTTTTCTAAAGCCTTTCTCCTGTCTTTCCTCTTATTGTGTCCTCACACTGTCTGTCTTTGGTTGATGTGCCTGTGTCCTAGAATCCTCTTTTGTAAGGATGTTCATCACGCGGAATTAGAGCCAATCTTATTGACATCATTTAATCATCTGAAAAAATTGTATTTATTTATTTATTTTAAAGAGAAAAAAAGCACAGAAAAATTAGAAAGCAATGAAGCAAACAAACAAACAAACAACAGTAATAAAAGCCAAATGATGACAAACACTTCAGTAGCAACAACAAAATAGTGATATAGGATTTCAAAATAAGATGACAGGACTTTAACAATGATTGTTATGTTACATGTTATCTTCAAAGTAGTTGGTCAGGTTACTACATACAAACATGCAAACGATATGATTTCCCTTTGAACAATTTCTTTCCCTTTCACTGTATTTATTGTAATTTTTGGATATTATTTACTTTCAGTTTCTTACATTAGCAAGATAATATATTGTTTACACATGGGAGTCTGATTTATTTCACTTATGAGTATGGTCTCTAGGTATATTCATTTACCTATAAAGCCTTGAGTTTATCCTTTTTATAGCTGAGTAGTACTCCATTGTATAAAAATACCACATCTTTTTTATCCATTCCTAAGTTGATGTACTTTTGGGTTGTTTCCAGGATCTGGCTATTACAAATTGTGCAGCACGTACATTGCTGTGGTATGATGTTTTCAATTCTTCTGAGAAAATACCCAGAAGAGCAATAGCTGGGCTGAATGGAACCTCTAATCCTAGTTTTTTGAAGACTCTCCACACTGATTTCCAGTTTTACCACTCTATACTGCCACCAGTAATGTAGAAGTTTCCTTTTCCCCCTAAGCCTCTCTAGCATTTGTTATCTGTTGATTTCTTGATGACAGTCATTCTTTCTGGAGTGAGATGGTATCTCAGTGTTGTTTTAATTTGTATTTCTCAAATGATCAGTAATCATAATTATTTTAAAGGCAAATCTTCACATCAGAAATGCTGGAAACTAGAACTTCAACATACAGACTTGGAGGGGATAGAAGGGTCAAGAACATCCCTACAAAGGCAATATGACAAGGGGTCCTTGCTAGCTCTTGATCCAGTTGACACTTAAAATAGGGTTAATAGATCCCCAAGTGACAGCAGCCACTGCCATCATCATTAGGATCAATGGCTTCTTGCCAGCCCAAGCCCATAAATATCCATTCATTTAGAAATACAAGTGAGAGGTTTAATGTTTTCTTTTTTTCTATTCTATTCTTTCTTTCTTTTTCATTTTTTTTTTTTTTTTTGGGTACCAGGGGTCAAATGCATGACCTCATGCTTGCCAAGCAGGCTCTTATGCCACTGAGCTAAATCCCCAGCCCTATTTTTCATTTTAATGATGAATAATTAAACAATAAAGGATAAAATAGGTTCTTGAATTAAACTTTACATTTCCACTTCAAAGGAGAGAAAAACATTATCCTTTTTGAGAGAACAAAGTAACTTCACCAAAAATACTTTCTAAAAGGAAAAATAACCTGAGAATATTCAGTTCTGTTATGTTTCTTTAAAAGTAATGAAATATTTTAAAATAGGGAAAAAACAATTCTTATAGGATATATTTTAACCTGTGGGAATGCCAAACAATTTTTTCCCATAAACCTATCTTTTATATGTGTTAAAATTAATAAGGATCTAAATATTGTAATATGCAAAAGTTATAAGTAATCAGTTCAGCTTTTATAAAACCTGTGACCAAATTAATCAGGATTTGGAGAGCCAACATCCACTGCAGTTCCTGAGAACTGCAGCTGTAAGTGGAAGTACTCATAACAGAAGGCCTGCTTTCCCCCTTTGCTTGGTATGGTGATGGATCAATAGCAACCTATGGGGAGTACAGGAAACAGCTCATTTCCTGTGTTTATTTTTGATACACTTTGGCAGAGCAAACTGGAAAGAGGAGAAATTATACAGAGAGGTTCACACCTCCCCAAGTTGATCAGTACCACCAAGGGCACATGATGCATGGTTGGCACAAGCCTGGGGTAGCTGCTCTGCTTTCGAGGGTTCCATGTGGACTTCCTACACTGAGTGTGAGGAAGGGGTGGATTAATTCTGTTTTCAGAAGAATGACTAGATCTTGGGGAATCAAACAATTGGTGTTCCTTATACTCAGCGACATGAAGTTACGGAAGACCAAAGCACACTAAGGGAAATTATTGTATTTCAGTGTTAAGCAAGTAATCATACATGTATGCAAAGAGGAAGCAATTTACCTGTTAAAGAAAAACATAGCTTAATTTCAGCTACTTTATAGGTAAAAGAGAAGGAAAACAGTATCTCCAGAGTTTGGAGGGAGAGGTTTTACCTCCGGAGTCTACATCCAGCCAAGCTGTCATTCAAATGTCAAGGAAACAGAAAGATATTTTCAAATGTACAAAAATTCTTCAACTATGTATACCATATGAAAAATAGACTTGAATGCCTAATCTATTCAGATACAGGAGTGAAACAGTGGGAAGAAAACCCTAGTGATAAATTATGCTTAAACATAATTACTGCAGATTTAAATTTTAAAACATAGCTATAAAGCTAACTTTTATGATTATAATTCAGGAGAAAAAATATATCATACAAATAATATAGATTAATAATTTAGCTATAACACATCAAGAAAAGCACTCTAGGGTATTTTACCAAAAACTGGGATAGCAAAGGGAAGATTTCTGCATTATTCATAGATAACAGTGAATAACATAGTATCTAAATATATAAATAAAATTGTAGAAAATAAAAAACTAAATTTAGTATAAGAGCCCAGATTGTGTAATACTTCTGTGTAATACTGTGACAGATAGAGAAGGTCAAAATCCCATAAAGGTATAACATAATTTAATATAATTATTAGAATTTCTATTAAAATTATTACCATAGAGGACTTCCCACTTTTCAAGTCCCTATACTCAAAGAAAATCTCAGTAAATTCTAGAGAGTAAAACTGTATACTTTTAAAATAATGAGGTAAAACTATAGTTACGTAACAAAAAGAAAATGAAATGCAGTAGTAAATTTAACCAACTAGTGAGTCAAATAGAAAATAAACACTGAAGTTGAAAATAATTTGAAAATAAACTTAAGGTCACTTTGTATAAATGGCTTTTGAAAACAGAATAAAAATAACTGAAGACTTAGTGTAGGATACTGAAAAGAAATATATCCATTAAAAAGCAACTGAAAGAAATTAATTATGAATAGAAACAGATGCAGGTAATCCCCAGAAATTTATACATGCAATAATAGTAAAACGAACTTATTCAAGCAGGCACTTTTGCACTTACCTTCCTTTGGAGGGATGGGTAGGAAGAAATGAAGACAAAACGACATATTCTTGAGGGTAACAACAAGGACTATCGACCAAAATAGAAATGATTAATGGAGGAGTAAGACATAGTTTTTAAATTTTTTGCTAATTGATAAGAAAACCTCTTTGTAATAAATTATTTCCTAGGAAATGTTACCCAAACTAACTCCAACTGGGAGATAAATACCTAAATATTCAATCAACATGCATGAAATTGGAAAGTTTTTAAGAACCACTGTATTCATTTTTAAGAACCACTGCATTCATTTCTATCTGTCATTTTTGAAACCAAGGACTTTGCATGTCTACAGTGTTCTGTCAGGAGTACTAACTACTTGTAAAATTAGAAAAAAATTATGTTTAGTAGTTCTGAGGTTTTTTACATTCTGTCAATTCTTTAGGATATATTTTATCCAGTCTATATATTTTAAATGGTTTAAGAAATTTGCTCTTACTTGTCTCTTCTCTTTATGGACTTTAAAGTCTGGCTCTCAAAGTGTTCTAATTACTTACAAAACCCAGAATCACCTTATTGAAGGGAATGTTGTTCTATTTCCTCCATTTCCAAGTAGGAAACACTCATAGAGGTGACACGATCTTTTTTTTTTTTTATCATGGTGATCAAGCAAGCTAGCGGTAGAGCAATGATTTAGGTAATGTAGGAAAAAGTTCCTTTGCAAGCTGTTAGATGAAAGGAAAGTTGCTGTCATATATAATTCACAGGCACTTTTGCCAACACCTTAACCCTGGTTAAAGATTGAAGTGTATGCAGGTTCTTATGCCTATCTTTAAGGCAGGGTGAGGAAGAAAATTTAAAGATGCACATTAAAAACTTATTGAGATGGTAAAACTATGATCTGAGGAGATTACCTTCAAAGTAAAAGTTTAAGGTAGCAGAAGTCATGAAACTTGAAAAATTAAGTGGGATGTTAAAAAATTTTTAGCAGGAGTCTCCCAAGATTACCAAGTGCTTCCTTGCTTATAAAAAATGGAATCATCAGTGCACGGCCTGGGTAGTTAAGAGTGTCACATCCTGACATTACCTTACCATCAAAGCTGCTAAGAAAAAGCAAGGTGAGAGGCCCCAGCTGTATTTCCCATTGATGTCTCAGAGTTCTGTGGAAGTTATTTATATCCATCAAAGGTGCATTGGTGAAGTAGATTTCTTTTAATGGTTTTGAAGACCAGCTTCATCAAGATTGAGCACTGTTTGAGTGAGGACTTATTCATGGTGGCAAATCTATGGCACAGTTCTCTAAAGACAAAAGATGTTAATGCATGAATTGTTTTTTCAAAACTAAAACTTCAATATTCAGGTTTACACTAGTGTTAGCATTTTGTGATAAATAAGTGGGTTTTGGGCTGCAATTTGGGCACTGTTATCTAAAAAGTTTTTTTTTTTTTTGAAAGAGAATAAAACAAAAGGGGGCAGTACAGAGCAGATCAGAACAGGACAACATAGGCAACACAGTACTTTACATTAAGCCAACTGGACATCAACAGTAGCTAACACCATATCTCTTACTCTGCTATAGTTGAGCATAGTTTCAAATACAATAATATCAAACATAACACAATAGTATAAAGCCATGCATAGAGTGAAACAGTTACGGGGCTTTCTGAACCGAATAACAGAAAATGATCGATGGGTACTATAATATATCATTTTCGATAAAAAAAAATTTTGTTTATACTATCACACATATTCAAATTCCAATAAGGCACAATGTGATAGATAGAACCAATGGTAGTAGAAGAAAAGAAGCATGGTAGGACTTCTAAGAAGGATGATATTAAATCAGCAATAGCTGTCATAATGTTTTGTTTTCTTCAAAATAGCTGTTCATATCATCATGCATTTATCTAAAAAGTTTGCCATCACTGGTAGGTTTATTGTCTTCTCTTTGTCTTCTGTATTTTCAGCTGGGTCAACAACCTTGTCAAGGTCAGTCTTCGTTTGTACAGGTAAATCAGCAGTATTCATTACATAACTAGAAGAACATTCACATCTTTAAGCTCCACTAGGGTGGGGATTATTGTTTGTCTTTCTCAGTGTTATATCCTTGTGCCCACAAAGGTATCTATAATAAAATGCAGACTCAAAAAATATTCCCACAGCAGTTATCTTTGAGATTTGGAACAGGAGTAGCCTCTTGTAAACCACTGCTGATCTGGTTCTCTTTTTCCACGCTGGCAGGCTGACCTGCCCAATTCAGTGACCTATGGCACTTTATGAATAATTTTACCATAGAGCCTTCCACACTGCAGGATGGTGATCTTTCTCATTCTTCACAAGGTAAATTTCTGTGAGGTGATGATCTCATACCTATTTTTGAGATTCCAAGTACTTTTCACAATAAATGAGAGTTGGCTGGATCCATAAAAGTATTGATTTTGGGCAGGGGATTTAGCTCAGCAGTTCAAGTGCTTGGTAAGCGTGAGTCTCGAGTTTGAGCCCCTCTCCTTCAAAAAGTATAGAATTTATTTGTAGATTAAAAGGAAGAAAAAAATTTTCACGCCTTTGGGTCCGTGTGTTCAAATGGATAAAGTATAAATTTTATCTACTCTGTGTACAAAACTTATTTTCCCTAATTTAAAAAAAAACTGAAAGAAAACAGTTCTATGTCTACTCTCCAACAAGTAAACAAAGAAAAGAAAAGAAAAAAATTGAAAAACTGGTTACAGACTTGGGGGGAAGAAATGAAAGCAACTTTGTAGAGAAAATTATCTTGGGAGAAGGCAGATGTTCTTGTCTGATCTGAGTGTCAAAAAAGTGCTCACACCACTTTGGGGTACAAAGTCGGTTTGTATAAACACACTTAAGATAGCTAAGATGATTGTGCTGCAAATTCTATTAGATTTTGGAACAAAGCAGTTAACATTCATAGGATTGGATCAATTTTGCATGTTTGTGTCTGGTGATCTGAGGAACTCTTCTGAAGATTACTATGTAAAATAACAACCTTAGGTATATTCCAACAACCTTGTTTTGAAGGCCTATGTCGTCATTGTTTTGGACTCTTTGCTATTGTTATTTATTTGTCTTTTTTGTTTCTTGTTTATCTAGTAATTTTTTTTGTTTTGTTTTTCCCTCTAATGCACAAAGGATATATGTACATGTAAAGGCTTATACATGCCTAGAACTTCTCCTGAACAGTTTACGAGAATTGATTATATTATGCGTGATGATATGAACAGCTACTGTGAAGAAAAAGAGACATTATCGTATCCATTGCTGATTTCCTATCATCACGCTGTGAAATATAGTAATGCTTTTGTTCTTTGTTTAGAGTGGTTTTAGTCTGTTTTGTATTATTTAATTTCAACATACATGAAAGCACGGATAGCTATTTTGAAGAGAACAAGAGACATTATAGTATCCATAGTTGATTTTCCTATTGTCTGGTTTTGAAGGCCTGTAATGCTTTCATTATTCTGTTTTGATCATTTTAAACTATACAGTTTATACTATTTTGTTTTGTATGAATTTGTTGTGTGTGAAGATATAGACAACTATTTAGAAGAAAACAAGAAACATTATGGTAGCGACTACTGATCTCCTGTTGTCTTGCTTTGAAATCCTATGTCACATTTTTTTTTCCTTACCTGCTTTGTTCTGTTTTGTTGTGCTTTGTTTTACCCTCTTAAAAAAAACAAAGTTGGTTTGTTTCATAATTATGTAAATGCCCACTGTGTCTGAACTCGTCTGGTGAGTTTCCTGTAGAAATCTCGTCACTCTTGAGTCAGTGACTGTGTCTGGTGGGAATAACCTGTATATTTGCTCTAGGTATTTCTGATCTATTTTGCTTCCTAAGTCTTTGTTTTCTTGGAACCTTAACATACTAAGAATCTAGTGCCTTTGCTACCTGATGATATCTTGAATTTGAATGGTTAGTGTGGTAGCTCATGGGTATTTCTGTTTACCCGCTTGATATTTATTCTCTCCTTTTTTATTAGTAGAACTCTATACTTTTGTACATGCTCTCATAGAGTGATGGAAGTGTCAACCTAAGTGTGACCAATGAAATAAAAGCTAAGCTTTTTTGATTAAGACTTCAAGGAAGGTTTTGTCAAAGATATATATTTGGATATTTTGTCCATTTAGGTTTCATCCTTCATTTGCTTTTTTTTCTGCTGGAAAGTGGAGCACGCCAACATGGTGTTAAAGGTTCAAAAAGCTTAGGTCTCAATGATTTTTGAGCTACATTAGTATCTATATTTCTCATTCTATAGAAAAAAGTTATAGCCCTGACACTACCATTCATTAAGAAGAATCTCTTCCTAATGGATGGGTTCTTTCAATGTTATTAAGGAGAAACTGACATTTAAGTGTTGGACAGCATCTTAAACAACCTTTTGGTTAGGGAAAGTGAAGCCAAGAGACATCATATGGATGGATTGGGCCTGCAACCACCAAAATAAAGTTGCTTTACATAATAGAAAATAACATACCAGGAGTTTGAAAACAAGAATAGGGTGTAGGAAGACAGGGAATGAGAAAAAGAGGAGACATGGACAGAGGCTGCCTGACAGAAGGGTGGTGAAGTTATACATGGGGTAGCCTAGATTGGGAGAGCGAGGGCAGTGGAAAAGAAAGGGCTACAGAGAGAAATGAGGAGGAGCTTGTGAAATAGAAATGAGTTACACTGTTGCTTTTTCTAGATTTTTAAGTTCTGTTCTTTCAACTACTCAGGCAATTTCAGTAAAATTACCTGTTCTCCTGAAGGTAACACAAGAGAAGGCAAATACCAACCCCTGGCTAAGATATGCTAGAGCAGAACAGGTTCCAAGCTCCATAGGAGGTAAATAATTTTAAGACAGTAATACAGATTTGAGAAAAGTAGGACATCACAGCGGGAACCACATGGGGACAATTCAATCCCCTAATAAGTAAAAATTGGGACTCCTCAATCCTTTAGATTCCTCTGTGTATGAAAAACAGCTTTGCTGAGATGTTAAAAGAAGTCATGACTCTAACATGGCAGAGTATCTGAGAAGAAGCAGGTGGCTAACACTTGGATTTTATTGGAAAAAGGAGCATTTTTTTCCTTAGAGTTTTTCTGGGTTGCACTAAATCTCAGTCATCTCTGATGCTCCCACTGAGGCAAGTGAGTACCATGGCAAAGCATTTGCTTATGACTTTCACAGAATATTTTCATAGTTGTCCTACATTATTTTGCTTAACCCAAGGGGCCATGATTTGTAGAAAAGCCAATCCATCATTGTTGCCACCAGAGACCTGCTGACATTACAGAAAATCTGAGTAACACCCCTTTGGGTTATGTTCACTCATTTATGTTGGCCTTTGAAGTAGAAGGTCAACAGAACCAACAGTCTGCATTTAAAGGAAGAGTGTGACATTTATCTTATTGTATTTAAATGTATTTGAACTCTCTTTTTCCCCAGTGAGGAGCCCTCAACTGATTAATTAAGAGTCAGTTTAGGAGTATAACCATTACTATTCTCATATTTGGTGTTCATTCTATTTTGCAGGAGTTTTTTGCATATGATTCATTTATTGAATAATTTGGTTCTTTTTTTATCTTTTCCAATTCCCTAATATTTGTCCTTGCATCAGACAGGGTCCTAGGAGATGAATTTCAAGGATAGGCATCAGATACAGAAAATTAGGGTTTACAGCTAAAGTGATAGAGCAGAATTCACAGACTGAGTGGAAATTACATGGCTGCCACTGGTCAAACCACCCAAAGCCATGATCCAAAGGTCATGATAGTGCCATTCTGTGACTTCCACTCCTGCTGCCCCAGGCATCCCTGTTCATCCCCTTAGTGGGTGAGTAGACTGAGAGGTAGAGCTGGTCAATGAAGATGCACCTTTCTGAACTTTATTGCAGTACAGCACTGCTACAGAAAACCACCTCCACCCTCTGCTTTGGTTTTCCGTACTTTACAAAATTGCTTTCACCGATAGAATCTAATGTACCTCCATACACGCAGCTATGTGTGACAAATGCCAGTGGGTAAGATCTAAAAACTCCTTTTAGAGTTTAAGAACTTTCATAGTCCATGAGTTAGTGCAGAATCAGTCAGACTGTTTTTGAACCAGTGAAAATGTACTGCTGTGAATTGCTCTCCCTGGGTTATTTACATTAGTGCAGAATTAGGGCAGAAGATAGGGATTGCTTTTATCAGGTCTCTGTGAACCCTCAGTAGTCGACATTATTATCATTCTATGTAGTCTTAGTTATTGCAGAGGTAAACTATCTGGTGGTCATTACCTTAACAAAACATTAGACACAACCTCACAAACAGGTCACCTTGTCTTCCTGTGTTTCCTGTTGGGATGCTAGGAGAGGTGTGTTAAACCACTGCTGCTTGACTATGTGTGCCAAAATCACCTTGCTATGTGGCAAATATGGTTTAGATCTATAATGGCTCCCAAAGCCTCACATGTTTGGAAGGTGACTGGATTGGGGGTGGGGCTTGATAGCTGACTTTCCAATAGTACGTGGGCCTGGTTGGAGGTGGTGACTGGGGCCAGATGGAGAAGAGTGTGCCTCACTGCCTGACTCCTCTCTCTCACTCTTTCTCTGCTTTGTGACTCCCCATGTTGTGAGTAGATTTCCTCAGCCAGATTGTTACACCAGGCCATTTCTAATTTGGAGCAGCTGATCAAGGACTGAACATGAATCAAAAGAAACCCTTTCTCCCTTACATTGTGGGCATCAGATATTGTGTTCTAGTGATTTTCTATAGATTCTTATTTGAGTTCTGACCATGTTACATTCCTTCAAATTTGTCATGTGAAAATTTCACATACATGTCTTCTATTTACATGACACTTGATAAAATTCTGATCATTAGACATGTACCTTGGAAATTATTTAAATTTTGTTGTTCGCTTTGGTCACTTCTGTGTGGCTTTTTCCCTTTGTAGCTTCCTTCTCTCCCTATGGTGCTAAAATAAATTAGCATCATAACCACATCATAACCATATCATAAACACATTCATTGAGAGCTTTTTAGGTTCCGGACACAGACATGATGCTTTACAAAATCAGTAACTAATTTAGTTTTTGCAATAAAGATATAAAGAAAGCACTAAATGTTTCTTTTCCTCTCATGGCTGCACAGAGAAATTAAGTAAACACTGGGTTACTCAGCCCCTAAGTGAGTTGGCTCAGAATCCTGCCTCTAGCTCTCACTGTATCATATTAACTTAGGACAACACTTTGCTTAAAATCAGACCATGTTTTAAATAAATACCTCTAATTTCTTGTTTTCTTTATCCTTTGCATTATGAAAAGGTTACCAGTGGTGATGTTTTGTATTGAGACATATTTCTATAAAGAAGATGTTTTTGAGTTTTGTCTAGGAAATAAGTCATAAAAATGTTGCAAAAAGTTTATATTAGTAAAAACAGCAGTTTTTGGTGTATGTTGTATTTTGTTTCTCAGAAGACTGGTGAATCTGTGTTAATCTACTACTGTAAAACCATAGGATAAATCCTAAGTCTGAGCTC
>PVJX010041882.1:0-14438 GCA_004027295.1 Dolichotis patagonum
TCTGCTTTCTATTCCAAGCTGTTACTTACTGGTGCAACATTTCCATTAACCACATTGAGCAATGGGTTATAGATGAGTAAGAAATTTAGAATTCAGCACTTGAATTCATCAATTCATTTCCAGTAAGAAACTGGAAACCCCAGGAAATGTCAAAAATATAATTACCAATCGAAATAGCCCTTTGCATCTGCATAAACAAACACTGAGATCAATCTCTGGTTAATGGAAATCATTTCCTATTATGTTCTTGTTTTTAATGTTGTGACATGTATTGCAATGGTTGCTTTATACTGTCACATTGTCACTGTCATTTGAACCATGCTGGAGAAGAGATCAGATAATTGATACAGAACATACTAACAAGGTAGATGCTGCTTTTCTCTGCATATAATTGGCTTAAAACTTGGGGAACATACTGTGTATTGCTGAAGAGTCTTCTCCTAGCTTTCCGTGGAGATTTCACTTAAATACCACAAAGGAGAGAGGCTAGAGAATTCATCAGCACTTCCCGGGAAAATAAACAAACGGGCTCTTGCTACACAGTATTTCTTATTTTAAATTCCACTGTGACTACAGCCAATAATGATCCACACATTCACTCCAGTTTCTCCAAGTAGCCCTATTTTGCCTCCTCCAAAAAAACTTAGGGTCTTCTAAAAAAACTCAAAAAGACACAACTGTACTTAAAAGTCCCAGGCACCAATGGAATGGGTAGTGGGTTAAAAAGGACAGGGCCCATAAACAATGTGTGAACAAAACCTGGATTTTTCCACTAAAATCACTAATCCAAACTCAAAATGGAGTCTGCTTTGATTTCATCCTCTTCCAAAGGATCTTACTTCTCAAGCCTTATTGCTGTGTCCAGAACTTTGCAACCAGTGATTCATAACATGCCACATGTCCGCTTGTGACCCATGGCATGCTGGTGAAGCAGTTTTGGCTGGTCACCTAAGGTTTATGACCACTAATCATGATGTCTCAACTTGAATGTATTAAAAATTGCCTAGAAGGTTAGTAAGTAGAGTTCTGGGTGTACAAGAGAATGCTTGATAATTATTCTAGCAATTTGAGGGGGCAGATCCACCCCAAATGTGACTGATACCAACCAATAAATTTATAGCCAGGATGGGATACAAAAGTGAAAGAGGAGGAAAGAGTGACAACCTCTAAAGAGCTCCAGTCTTCAGCATTGCCTTCGGCCATCTGTCTTTAGTTTCTTCAGCTGTACAACACTCGCGTCAGCAACTAACAGTAAGTTTCCAAGCTTTGATCTCAAACTATTGCTATGTCCTTGATTCCTCTTGTTCTGCAGCTTCCCTCTTCTTGGACTGAGCAGGTGCTAGATTCTTTAGCTCACCAGCATGTAGGTGGCTATGGTGGATTTTCCCACTTTGATTCCTCAGAAGGCCACTGCATGCTGTCTTGCTTCTGATCCTTTAAGTCTACCTAATAAACCTCCCTGGATAATTATTAATATAGTTTCCATTGATTCTGCTCCTCCAGAGAAGCCTAACTAATACAACACTCATCCTAGCTCCTTTCTTCTCTGTTAACAGATGCCATCTTCCTCTACAGCAGATGGAAATGCCAGACCTAGCTTTCTCAGCTTCCCTTGCAGCGAGACGTGGGCATGAGACACCCTTGGCCACAGCAAGTATGCTAGAAAACCTCTAGAAAAGCTTTCCTGTCCCTGATTCAGAGACATTCAGGGCCACTCACCCTGAAGAATGGTTAAACTTAAAGGATTGGCAGTGCCAAGTGCTGGGAAGTTGGGGCCTCCTGTGTTGCTGATTAAAATGTGAAAAGGTTCGACCACTCTGAAAAAACAGCTTGTCAGTTTTATATAAAGTTAAACTCTAACCAAGTGATCCATCAACTCCAATCCTAGGTTCTTATCCAAGACAAATTAAAACATAATGTCTATTCTAAGGTTGCACCTGAGTACTCAAAACAGGCGAAATCATAGTAACACCAAACAGGAAAGCCAAATTCCACTGACAGTAGAAATGGCCAAACATATCCATAAAATAGAATACCAGGCATTAATAAAAAGGACTATAATACTGAGCAAAAGAAACCAGATACATGAAAAACAAATAATATATGGTGGGGTAAGTATAATACAAAAGACAAATATAATTTATAGTGACAGAAAACAAAATGGTGGTTTCCTGTATCTGCTAATAGAAGAAAAGATTAACTATTAGTGGTCACAGGAGAACTTTATGGGATGACAGGAGTGATTTTTTCCTAATTGAGGTATGCTTACATGGCTCTACATATTACTAAACTATTTAAAATGAATCTATGTTTTAGTGCCTATAAATTTTATCTAAAGTTTACTTTAAAACGAGACATGAGAAGAGGAATGATTCATCTCCAGCTAGCTGCCTTCTACGTGAAATGCTGGAAACTGTGCAACCACCTTGGAATTATGAGGAGACCAACCTACAACAAAGCCACTGTACATGGAATAGAAAATGCACGCGCTGGGTCCTTGATGACAAGAAGGCTGGACAGGCTGCTTATGAGCGCATAGGCCAAGTTGCCCAGTCAGTGTCTTCTTTCTGTGTACTGTTATATGCATGACGTTAGGAAGTCAATTCTCGGGTTGGGGATTTAGCTCAGTGGCTTAAGTGCCTGCCTGGCAAGCACGAGGTTGTGAGTTCAATCCACGGCAAAAAAAAAAAAAAAAGGAAGTCAATTCTCTTTGTCTCTAAGTTTTCTCATCTATCAATGAGGATAATAATAATACCACTCCATCTCCAGGGTTTGGGGAAGGATTAAGTTGGTTAGTATGTGAATTCCACATTACAGAGTCAATCAATCTTTTCTCATTCCTCCCTACCTTCTCTCCTCCTTTCTTTTTTCTTTTGCCTGCCTGCCTTCCATCTCTCCTTCTTTCTTTCCTTCCTTCCCTCTCTCTGTCCACCCTCTCTCCATTTCCTCTTTGAACTGTTATTTAATCATGCACCACAAGCACCAGCTCTATGCTGGTACTGGCAAGCCCTTAATAAATGCTTGTCAAACAAATGAAAAAGTACATGTAAAATAGGTTAGAACAATGCTTTACATCTGGAAACAGAGTAAGGGCTTTACTTGTCTTCAATTGCAGTTATCACTATGATAGCTATTATTATTGTGCAACTGCAGATGCTACTCAGGTTTACTCTGTTTCTAGCCTTCTTGTTAGGTGAGTATTAAATGTTTGGGTTTAGGTATTTTTAATTTACATAGGTAAAGAGGTCATTAAATGATAGCCTAGAGTCTATCTGCCTCACAATCCATTTTTGTATGACCCACAAGCTAAGGGATTTTTCAAAAGGTTTTAAAGAGTTGTAGAAGGAAGCAGAAGAAAATAAAATAGAGAAGGGAGAGAAAAGAAAAAGGAGAAAGAGGAGGAGGAGAAACAAACCTACAAAGGCAACAACTATACAATAGCAAAGCCAATCTTTGGGCTGCTTTGTTGGTAAAGCCCAAAGTATCCTTCCTCAAACAATACATGTTAGGGCATAAAATCAATTTTTACCTTCAGTGTACATATAATAGCAATATCTATCAGTCAGGTTGAACTAACAGGTCTTGTAAAATGAAGTAGAACGTTGTATGCCTGCCTCTGAGTAAGAAGGAAGGAATGGAGGAGAAGGGCGTGCTGACAGCACAGAAGAAGGTGCAGCTGGTGGGTATGCACGCACACTGCTCCGTGTGCAGCTGATCAGCACTAAAGCAGCACCTGGTCCACTCCCACTCAGTTCTGAAGGCATCCAGGGGAATTAATCTGAGAAAAGTTTTAGAGAAATTAAGTGATTGTCATTATTGTTAAATACTTCAGGGTTTTAATTCTTCACACATGATACTTAAAACTCAAATGCAAAAGACTAGCAGTCACTTTACTCTCTTTACCTTCCCATCTGCTTTTATTCCATTCTCTCTGGCTTCTCTCTGATTATCTCCCCAAATCATCACCTTTGCCACGTATCCTCAATCTTTGATCATTTCTTCATTTATAATATCTTAAGCTTGTTAAAATTTTATAATTAACCACCATCTGGAAAACTATTACCAAATGTACTACATGTGCCAGAATATATAATACATATATATTTTTTTATTTGATCCTAAAACTATATGAAAGAATAGTTTTTATTCTCAAACCCAACACTATTGAGATTTTTGGAGTTACACGATCTATCACTGTGGGGGCTGGCTTACATGCTGCAAGGTAGTTGGTGGCATCTCTAGCCTCTACCCACAGATGCAAGCAGCCTCCCTGGCATCTCTCCAGCTTCTACTTCACAGCCTTCTACCAGCACATCCCATTGGCCAGATCTGCCCAGAGCCTGGGTGCAAGGAGGCTGGGAACCCTGTAGCAGAGAGCAGATCAGAGAAGGATAATGAATGCTTCCTCCCCAATTAAAAGATGTGGTTGGATATTGGGGCAGAGGAAAGGGCCTACAGTAGCTATGCCTAGATTACTTCACTGTAAAGCAAACACAGAGATATCCATACTATCAGTCTTCCCGGTATAACTGACTCACAAACCTCAGCACATATGTAGAAAAATTAGAAACATGAGAAAAAAAAGAAACAAAATGCTTCCAAAAACTTCTATGTCCTCCAAAGTTGATCCACTGGGTGTTTGTGGAGAGCAAATCAAAAGCCAGACAACTAAATTATGTGCAATGATAAAACAGGAAACAAAAAACAGATCAATAAGATTCTTTGTAAGCTCAGAGATGAATAACTAAACAGTTAATGGATTTAATAAATAAAATGATCAGGTTAGAGAGAGCTTAGAGAACACTGACAAAAAGCTAGGCGATCTAAACAAAATGACACAAAATGAGAACAACCAGTTTAGCAAGGGATTAGAACCCATGAAAAGGAGATTAAAGATTCTGTTGAAAGTGTGTGTGGGAGAAATGACTCATATAAGGAGAAAGGGTCAGAATTAGAAGATTAGGCTGACGCAGGTGACCATACACCCAAAGGCACCTTAAAAACAACAAGAGAATATGGAAAATGGATTCAAAAACTTCTAGATGAGACAAAGAACATTAATTTGAGATTATTTGGAATTACTGAAAAATCAGAAGACAGCAAGGATAGCATAAAAATTTGTTTATAGAGATAATAGTATAAAATTTTCCAACAAAGAAATATCAGATTTGAACCACACCACTGAACAAATGAACTTAAAAATATTTACAGAGTGTTCCATACAACACAGTGGAATGTATATTTCTCTCAGCAGTGCATGAAACTTTTTCCAAAATAAAGCACATATTAGGTCATAAAGATGCTTAAATCAATACAAAAATTTGAAACTACACTATGAATATTGGATCACAGTGCAATGAATGTAGAAATCAACGGTAAAGGAAACCACAGAAATTATGTAAACACATAGGGATTGAATGATGTACTCTTGAATAAGTAATGGGCCACAGAAGAAATCAAGGAAGAAAATAAACAGTTACTTGAATTAAATAATAATGTCAGTATAACATACTAGAAACTATGGGACATAATGAAAGCAGTCCTAAGAGAAGTTTATATCTGTGAATGCTCACATCAGAAAAGATCATGAACTCAGACAAACAACCTCATCATATGACTTGGGGCCCTAGAAAAACATGAAGAAGCCAAATCCAAAACTAGCACAAGGAAGGAAATTATAAAGCTCAGAGAATAAATTAATGAAATGCAAACTTTAAAAAACACAAAAAAGTTGATGACTCAAAGAGCTAGTTGTTTAAAAGAATAAAACAAGTAGATAAACCCTTAAATAATTTACCAAATAAAAGGAAAGAAAAAAGAAAAGATCCATATCAATCTAATTAGAAATTGAACAGGCAAAAATCACAACAGATATGACTGAGATCCAGAAAATTATTAGTAACTATTTCAAATACATGTACTCCAATAAACTGGAGAATTTTAAAAACTCATAGATTTTTAGATATATATGAATTACCAAACTGGAAAGAAAAAGATATAAAAACAATAAATAATATAATAACAGGCAATAAAATTGAAACAATAATAAAAAAAACTTACCAACTCTGACAAAAGCCAGTACATTGAGATACAGAAGAACCTTGTCTCGATCTGATAATACATTTATACAAATCTATTGTCAACAACCTATTAAATGAGGGAAAACTGAAAAACATACACTGGAGGAAAGATAGCCTTTTAACAAATAGTTCTGGGAAAACTGAGTATACATATACAGAACACTGAAACTAGACCTGTAACTCTTACCATGCATTAAACTAAAATCAAAATGGATCAAAGATCTAAAGATTAAAACAAAAAACAATCTGTTAGAAGACAAAATATGTAATTTTAAAGAGATATAGACAAGGATTTCCTGAACAGAACTCCAATTCCATAGGAAATAACATCAAGAATCAATAAATGAGATCATATAAATTAACGTTTCTTCATGGCAAAGGAAACCAACAGAGTGAAAAAACAACAAACAACCTACAGAATGGGAAATATTTTTGCCAGCTACTCTTCAGACAGAAGACTAATATCTAGAATACATAAAGAACTTGAAAATATAATGCTCCTTCATAAAAGACCCAATTAAAAAATGGGCAACTCAAATAAATATATACTTTTCAGAAGATGTTGAGATGGTCAATAAATACATGAAAAAATGGTCAACATCTCTGGCGAATAGAGAAATACTAATTAAACTACATGGTTATGAAGACTACTCTTTGGTATTTGTTTTTTATAAACCACTTTGAACATAAAAGTATACAAAATGGTGTAATTTTGCTACTTTTCCTTGATCTTATAATCCCTGATTTATCAGCACTTTAGGAGTTCTGTGTCAGTATGATTATGAATATATTAATTTAATGAAGAAGCTAAAAATTACATTCAGATAGAACTACAGTGCTTGGATAAGCCATCAGGGTTTAGGGATCCTAAAAGCTGCTATGTGATTGCTTTGGGGCAGAGCAATTTTAAGAAGGAAATTGATATTCTGCAGTTGGCTTTGCCCTTGGGTTCTCGTGGGATCTTAGCAGCAATTCAGGATCTGCTTGGAATTAATTGTTTTACATTTTCTTCTGGAGACCTGTCCAAGTCCTATGAATCACTACTAAATGCCACAAAGCACTTTTCCCTGGAGAATCAGGAAGGGAGGGTTTGGGGCAGGGAAAGGGTGAAAAGGTTATGTGCAGAAGAGAAGTTTGTTTTATGACGAGAGTTATCTCAGGAGAAGTCAGAAGAGCAGAGCAGCTACACTGCAGCTCTGTTGGAGAGAAGACTGTATGCAGAAGCATTAGGTTCCTTCCACCTCCACAAACCTAATGGGGGAACTTCTAAGGCAATTCATTAGTATGTTTTTCTCTTTTGTTTTCTTCCTTCCTTCTTTCCTTTCTTTCATCTCTTCTGGAGACAGAGTCTTGCTATTTATCCCAGCATAGCCTCAAACTCAAAATGGCCTTGAACTCAAAATTGTTTTCCCTCAGCCTCTCAAGTGCAGGGATTACAGACATGAACCACTACAACTGGCTTATTGAGATCTTTTGAAGTCTTGCTATTTTAAGTATGATCTCAGATTGTCATCAGTAAACCTTAGGAGTTCATTGGAAATACATATTCCCAGACAAACCAAATCAGAATCCCATCATGGAGAAGGGAGCAGAGAAGAAAGGACCTTGAGAGCAGAAATGAGTGTGGTGCCACTGCAGACCCAGTTCTCTTCCTGCAAGATGACAGGTCAGCTTTCTCCCGCAGCAGTTGCTAGCGCTCATTGAAGGTGCAGATAGTATGCTTAGACCTCGGGGCAAGGACTCCCTAGGCTCCCTGTTGCATAATGGCAAGAAATTGTGCCATTATGGGAAATTGGTGCAGGTTCACAAGGTTCTCATTTCTCTCCTTATATCCCTGTTTCTCCATCTACTCCTCCCTGCAAAAGCTGGGCACCAATGAGTTGCTGCTGCAAGCTTGTGTTGAAAGCCGAATACCAAACAAGTTACAAGTGCCATAGCAGAGATCATTCCTAGTGTTGGGGAACTTGCAGGTGTATGCAAGGAAACCTGGAGCTTTCAGACTTGATGTTGTCGCCACTTGGAAATTTATTAACATTTTTCTATGGATTGAATCACGTCTCAATGTCTGTCCTTATTTAGAGATAGAGCTTTTAGGGGAGAATTAAAGCTAAAGGTGGTCATAATGGTCTGTTCCTCATAAGATAGGTTGATTGACCTTGCGAGAAGAGGAAGAGAGAGATATCTATCTCCAGGCAGAAAAAACAGGGAAGACTACAGATCATATACCGAAAAGGCAGCACCAGTGAGGTGGGAGGAGGAATCGCTCCAGAATCTGCCCGTGCAGCACCCTGATCTCAGACTTCCAGACTCCACGAACATAAGGAAATAATTTTCTGTTGTTTAAGTCACCCATTCTGTGCTATTTTGTTATGGCAACTGAGTAGACTAAAACAGACTGCCCAAGAAAACTGGCTGTGGGATCCTACTTTCATGGTAAGAAGGGCAATATTCCCAAAGTCAGAGCTTGTCTGTTGACATGGGAGAGTTTATTTCCTGCTGTTGACATGGGAGTTGGCAGTTACAGCTCCTGAGGGAACAGGATCGCATGCCCTTTCTTACATGTAGAAACGTGCTTGGGTGGGGAGGATGTCTCAGCATGCTCACTCGTGCACTTAGGGTGGTCAGCCGTGAGGTGTGCTCAGGGCTGAAGGGTTTGATGGGTCACAGGACTTGCAGTGCTAAAACTGGAAGAGTTCTGGGCAAACAGGAGCCAGTTAATTATCTTGAAAGGATTAAACAGCACCTGCTGAAGGACCCCTGGAGTGTAACAATGGGGCATTTATTGACCAGTCATTAGAACCCTAGACTAGATTCCTTATCTAATGCTACCATAAGATGAACTTGAATTAGTTACTACTCTAGGTTTATAGTTTTCTCCCACAGAAATGAAGGACTAGACAACCAGAAAAGTCTATTGTACTTTTCATATCATAGCTTTGAATTGGTGGGTTATTCTGTCATTCGAGAATTGGAGACATCTAGTTTTACAATACCCAACATAATCTAAAAGGGAAGAATAAGGCTCTGAGCTAGGTGTGAGTATGTAACAAAGCTTAGGCTACTGGGAGTAAGACACAATCAACCAGAACAAATGTGAGCAGGGCTGAGAAGAAAATAAGGACTTGTTCTGATCCATGGTGACTGATCATGTCCTGAGAAGGAATGTTGTTTTGGCTGAGACTGGATGAGCTGAACATGAGAAAATAGGAAAGATAAAGGGAAGAACAAGTACTCGAGAGCCTACAATGGGAAAGAGGTCATGAAGTTAAAGGGTCAGGGGGTCTGCAGGATGAGTGGAGCACAGCGAAGGAGAAGACAGTGGAAAGAGGTGAGGCTGGAGAAGTAGGCAGGGGCCACAGAATATCTGCAGTATTGGCCATTGTAGGAAGCTCAGGCTTCATTCTGGGTGCCAAGAGAGGCTCTTAAAGGATTTGAAAACATATCAGATATAAGAGTGGATTATTATTTCAACTAAATTATTATTTCATACTTGATTAAATAATCACATGCAACAATAATGTAACGTAACGCTAAGCACATAACTTGCTCCATAAGCTCAGTATTAACCAAGAAGAGTTACTGATGAAAGACTATCAATAACTCTATCTCATCACTTTAAAGATTAGTATTCATCTCAAAGTGGTTTTCACAGAGAATGGTAAAATGAATCTGTCGCTTCAATTACCCAAACCTACCCTTTGGGAGCAGAAAATGTTACTTGGAACAAATTTTTGTAATTAAGATCTAATTGATATTGATGTTTGGACAAACACTCTTGCTGACTTCATCTTTAAGAAAGTTAATCACATCCTCCTCCAGATTATTTTGGTAGCACCAAATAACCCTTGAATAAGTGTTCAAAGAGATATTACCTCTGACTTTGCATCTTGACAGGAGTTTGAAATAATGCAGTGAGAATCACAGATTTGATTGGCATTGGTTTAAAGTTTATCCCTTAATACAAAATCATTTGCAGCAGCTTCAGACATTAAACACTGCAAAACACAGCAATAGAAAGAGGAAGGAAGTCTCCAAATCTTTTCATCCCTTCGAAGAAAATGGCTGTGTAATACATGAATTTAGTAACTAAATTCTGCCTGTGAACTTTCTGGAAACAAAGACAGGGAGGGAAATGGGGTTGCATGATGTTTACTGTCTGATTAAAAAAAGAAGAAATGAACATCAGAATCGCTCTACAGAGACAAACTTTAACTCCATGAAGAGAGGAAGGAATTTACCGTATAGATGTTTACAAAGAAGGCATTGGGTTTGCAGTGGTCTTCATATTCAAATAAAATTTTGAAGCAAATAAGACATAAAGATAGTTAAGGATAAATATTTCTTGGTCTAGAGTCTAAAATTTAAGAGTGGTATACACTCAAATTCACTTTGTAGGAAGCCAAGGGATTATGACCTCTGTACTTCTCTTTATGACAGGTTCTGCACTTAAGGAATCTAGAAGAAAAGGGGACATTTGTTAACATGTCCATTAGACCCTTTCTCCCAAATTACAGCTGTTTTAAGCAAGTCTTTGGGAGGTACTGAGTTTTAGTCCATTTAGGAAAACAAATCTCAGGGGCTGTAGGTAGTCAGGACTATCAGCCAAAGTGTACTGTAAATGGCTAGTGATGAAAGAGGCTGGTTTGTCCTGCTGGGCTGGGACATTATGGTGCAGATTTATCTTGTCCAGGGCATACCCCACTTCATCCTGGACTTGCCAGAGAAACAATGCATCCTTTTTCTGACCAAAGAACTTCGAGTAGTCATTGAGAATTTCTGGAAGGCTTATTATGAGCCTAGACTATTATTCTTCTAGCTCAGAAACACAGAATGTGGGAAGACTGATAAAAAGTGGAGGGTGACTTGAGGACATCATTTCCTGGAGATGTTTGGCTTCAGAAATTCTAGCACAGTTATTTAAGTCAAACCCACAAAAACAGTTTTGCATTATATATCTTGTTTCTATTGTGTTCTAATTTATTTTTGTGGCTTTGCTAGATTCAACTGGCTATATTGTGTCTATTTCTTCTTTTAATTAGAAGTATTTACTATTAAAACTAAGATTAAATATTAAAATTCATCTTGCTCACAACTTGGTGCACGCATTTGTGTGTGTGTGTGTGTGTGTGTGTGTGTGTGAACTTTTATTCAGCTTGCATTCTAGCTAGGTCATTCTCAAGTCAAACAAACATTTTTAAGGCATTTATTCAGGACATTGATTATAACATTGATCAGGACACCAAACTGTATGACCCTTGCAAGTGGACCTACTCTTGGAGAAACACAATGTGTTTCAATGGGGATGTTTTACATATAAGATCTACTGGTCCATTATTAATCTGAAAGTGATAGATGAGTCCCTGCCCTCAACAGTCTCAGTGGAGAGAAGCCTTAGCATAATCTCGACATGTAGTATGCAATTCATGCATATTTATGCTCAGTGTGATTATTGTCTTTATCCTGGCAGCATGAGTTCCAGTCTTACACTACCACACTAGCAAGTATAGTTGTCAAATGAGTCACGTCATCACTCTTACCTTAGTCACTGGGATTAAGTATCTTGGGGCTCTAAAATACCATATTGAAGCAAGGGCAGGCATGTTGTCTGTCCCCAGAATTTGAAACATACAAACAGACACTAGATGGAGAGGATAATGAAAGGGTAGTTGGGGTGACAGCATCTTGAAGACAGACTGAAAAGAAGGTTCATGAACTCCTTTTCTTAGATTTCTCAGCTACTGTGGCATGTAACTTCATGACTGCTGGGTCCCCAGTTCTTCCTTTGAGCCTAGGAGCCACCCTTAAGCTAACATACTCCAACCCTTTCATTTTTCTTAAGTCAGCATTGGTCACAATCAAAATATTAACTGGATGGCTAATAAGCAGAGGAATGGAGGCAAGAGAACATGAAATTCAGAAAGACTGAGTATTTCAGCAGGGTTAAAGTATAAGGAAATACAGTGAATAACATGAGTGCTTGGTAGGGGCTTTGAAATTCAGAATGGGCTACGGATGTTAATTACAGTTTCTATATCACAAATCAATTCACTTGCCCATCAAAACATATTTTTAATTCCAAAGCCGTTATTCATATTGCTTCCATGGTCACTTATAGACAGGCATAGAATGACAAAATTTTGAGTCACTTCATGTACAAATTTCCAGCTGAGGTCAAAGGTCAAACAAGTTGATTTTGTTTTTTCTCTTTTTAAAAGTTTAATCTGATTATTCCTACCTTATCACATCAAATTAACACATCTTGTTCTGACTCTTGCTCTGTAAATAAGTGTCCTTTCCACAACATATTTTGCAATTCTGTGCTTTGGTTGAAGATTTCAGTTTAAAAAATGAGCCCCAGCGGAGTGCTTAAGTGTTGCACCCTGTTCCTAAGTGTGAGCGGCTGAGATGTGCCCTAGGTAGACAAAATACATGGTTGGATCTGTTTCATGGGCCTCAGTTACAGTGCTGCTGACTGCACATTTCCCTCTCATAAATCAATAAAATATGTTAAATTGGAGATCTTATACAGAAATGCATAAAACGGTTACATGCTGATTCACTACTAAAAATGATGTGACCAGAGGCTTTCAGGAATCCAATCTTATATTTCTCCTAGGAGCAAGATTTCAATATTCTTAAGCCAGTAAAGCACTTAGAGAACTTAACTACTATGCCTAATGAGAAGTGACTCTAGAGTTAACGTGGCCAGCAAAAGAATTGGTGAAGGTTTTGAACACATAATTGATGCAGTGATGTCTAGTGTCAGCCTTGGTCTGTATTACCATGCTTTTTCCAACCTTACAGTCCTAGCCTGAGCAAGAAGGAATGAATCCCTCATTCTCTTACTCTCCTGTCACCCAATTCCTTGGCCCCACATTCCTATCTTCCCATTGCGCGTGATCTCTATTACCCTCTGGGGAAATTCCATTTCCACCTATTTAGATAGTCATAACTCTCAGCTGTATCAACTGGGCATTCACAGGACAGTTTAGGGTTGAATGACCTCTGAAGGTCTCAACAATTTAACATAATCCAGACATCTGCTTAGAGGTCTATTGATCTCTCTTGCGTATCATTGGTCTGTAGTCAGGTTGGGGTGCACTGGTGGCTACACACATATTTTTATCCCGAGATCCTACAGGTTTAAAATATCACTCTTCATTCCTTCCTTATTTGCCAGTGGCCACTGGTTGTACAGGGGACCTTAAACAAGGAGAAATGCCATGTGGCCAGGCAGGATAGGGAATTCGTGTAAGTTCCTGCAGCAGTATCTCTTCACTTCCCTGCCCGAGAGGACAGGATAAGCTCCTCAGTGGGTGGATGGCTTGTGAAGAATGCCAGCCAAGGTCCCTACTGCCACATTTAAACTATTTAGCACCACAGTATCATGGGGGGAAAGGCAGCTGCTGAAAAGATTCAGAATGACCATTTTCCTTTTATTACCTGCTTTCTTCTCTCTTACAATGGTCCCTTTCTGAAAGAAAATAGTTAGAAGAGAAAATCATTCTGCTATCCTTGTCATACATTGTAACTGACTTTTAAGACTGAGTGAGGTGCATTTAGTGCATAGAGTCTTTCAGCAAAGGCACTTACAGGTATTGCGATGAAACCAGGTACCTTTGAAACTGATTTATCGAAAGCCTTGAAGGACCATTTCAAGGCAGGTGGCAAAGCAATAATGTGGAGCAAAGAAAGTACCTTCCAAGGCAGACGCATACTGCATGTTCTAAAAAACAGGGAGCAATGGGAAGTGTACGCAAGGAACCATTTTTTCCCATTTTGCTCATCTCTTCATCAGTTTCTGAGCACAAACCAATACAGTTTTTACAAAGCCCATTCAATGCTGGACAGAGATGAATAAAAACACTCATTTTTCCAGCTTCTCAGATGGGTACAGGTAGAAATTTCTTCAATTTTTACAAAGCCCACTCAGTGCTGCATGGGGATAAATAAAGGTACTCATTTCCCCAGCTTCTCATATGGGTACAGGCAGAAATGTCTTGTGTACTTCAAGATAATTGTACAAAGGTGCCTTTCTGTTCCCTAAGAAGTTATAGTCAAAAATATCCTCCTGCAAAATCATAATATTTGACAGTTAACCAGAGGGAGTGTCACTTTTTAAAACATGCACACTTCAAGCATGCATAAACTACATTTATTTTGCTTTATTTAAAAACTCTTCCTGGCAAACAGAGAGAAAAGAAGGCCTTGCAGCCTGGAAGGGCACAGGTTCACTGATGCCTTGAGGACGGCCAGCTCTAGAGGAGGATGAAGTTCCTGTAGCCTGTTTGGCCTATGCAGTGAGTCAGCTCTGGGAGACAGTGTCAAGCAAGAGCCAGCCAGAGGAGCTCCTTAGGG